>SZWC01021414.1:16686-46312 GCA_023375785.1 Penium margaritaceum | reverse complement strand
AGCGTACGTCGGCTCCACCGGACGACACTCCATCAGCGCCGCGTCTCGCCGTCAGTCATCTGCACGCCGATGTACACAAGCCGGGAGGACACAACAGAGCACAATGAGAGATATACAAAAACCAACAGTTGCTCACTCATCTCACGATTGCAGGTGACTAACTGGAGAGAGGCAACCCTGCTGGCTGCTACGTCGTGGTGGCATGACTACACGGCGAGCCTCATAGCCATGCTTTAGCACAAGTCTCACATGCCTCTGGCTGGCGTGCATGTGTGCACACACAGTTACTTCGGGTTCACACTCTAGCCTGTTCTTCTACAGGTTGTTCTCTTTAGTGGCCTAGTTTAAAGGTTGCAATTTGAGAGTGGGTAGTTTGGTTCGGGTCACCTAACTTGGAGTGTGGCGAGTGAGATCGAGCTCGCTGCTCGCTCGCTCGCCTCCTCCCCACCTGACGGCTACCACCTCGTCCTGCGTTACTCGTCATGCCTTGTTCTTGCAATCCGAACTTCCACGCAAACTTCCTATGGCTTCTGCCCTCCGTTGCTTGGTGTCTTCCTTGCACTAGCCCCACTGCTGCTTGCTTGTCTAGCACAGCAGGCTATTGGTATCAAAGCAATGTGGAAGTAGGACGACGCATTGAAGCGCCATCCCTCGATTCTGGGACGACTTCGCGGCAGGCCCTCTCGCCGCCGCATCCCAACCATCTCGCCGCTGCACTCTCGCCTCGCTCCTGCACATTGCCCAGGCCTTACCTCAGGCAGCACTAGGAAGCCCTAGGTGGACCGCCGTACTTGGCGGACTGCTGCCCACGCAAGAGAAAAAAGGGGGGGGGGGGCTGTCGTGCTCGACGGACTGCCACCAACTTACTTGGCGGACTGTCCCCCACGGGCTGCACCTCTGCAGCCCAGGTTCTCCGCACCTCTGTACCTCTGCTGTACTCCAGATCTGCCCCAACCCACGGCCTGAGCAGCAGCAAACACCGCGCAACAACAGCAACTTTGGCACCCAGCAGCAGCAGCAGCAGCAGCAAACAGCATTGCAGCAACAGCACGCACGCTGTCGTGCCACAGGCTTTTGCGCAGCAGTAGCAGCGTTGGCGCCTTCCAGGAGCAGCAGCATCGGAGCCTTGCGGCAGCAACAGCAGGCAGCATTGCAGCAACAGCACGCACGCTGCCGTGCCACAGGCTTTTGCGCAGTAGCAGCAGCATCGGCACCTTGCAGCAGCAGCATCGGCACCTTGCAGCAGCAGCATCGGCACCTTGCAGTAGCAGCAGCATCTGCGCCTTACGGCAGCAGCAGCAGGCAGCATTGCAGCAGCAACTCGCACACTATCTTGCCACAGTCTTTCGTGCAGCAGCAGCAGTAGTGACGTAGTCAACCTCAGCAAAGGCTGCAGTGTTGTGCATCTTTGCAGTAGCCGCCAACGACTGCCGCGATCAGCCCTGCAACTGCACCACCACGCACGCTGCAGCGGTGGTGGCGGCTGCCCAGCAGCACTCTCTCTGCAACAATGTTGGAAGCTGCCGCGCATGCACCACCGCGGTGGTGCACGCCAAACTGGCTTCCTCAGACGTGCCGGGTGCGGCATCGCGCGGCGAGCACCACGAGGAACAACTGGCGCGTCAGCCCCCGCCTTCGCCACCGACTATACGACAAAGCTCGGTAAGCCCTCCCTCCCTTGGTACCTCTAGGGGGATTCAGCAGCCGCACAACACCATTGGTGCGTCGCCGCACTCAACTTGGCGTTAGGACGCGGCAGAGCTCGCTCGCACCTTCACACGTACCGCGTCCGCAGTGATAGACACGGCAGCCGCAGCTGCTGCCACCTTTGCCGCCGCAGCTAGAGCAGCACGCGCCCCTGCATCAACGTCAGCTGGCCGCGCCGCTGAGTCCTACACTGAGGCGGCCGTTGTAGCTGGACCATTGGCTACGGCAGCTGCAGACATTGGGACACAGCTTGCGGCAGCCGCATCAGCTGTGGCTTTTGCAACAGCTTCTGCAGCTTCTGCCGTATCCACTGCAGCTACAGCCATTCGCACTTCCACAGCCGTCGATGTTGCAGCATCCGCATCTGCACCCTCCGACATCACCACACTCGTCACAGCGGCCGTCATTGCAGCGGCAATCCTTCGGACCGATGGCGCCGCCTTCACCACATGCTTCCTGGTACTGATTGTGCCAGCTACATCTTGCGTCTCTGTGCTCTCCGCTGCAACTGCTTCCATTGTCCCACCTATTCTTGCTCTTTTGCGCAGCCCCTCACACACCTCGTGAGGTCTCCTGGTCTGCATCTCCCTTCTCCTGCCCTTTGTCTCTTTTCTTTGGGGTGGCTTGTCTGTGTGACTTGGGTCGGGCTGTCTTGCAGCACATATCCACCGTGCCTAAGGCATTCCCAGTTTTCCCACGCCCACTGGGGCGGGGCAAACTCTGCCGAAATTTTCTCGGCAGGGCCCATTAGTCGTCACCATGCCTGGTGACGACGAATCGGTCATAGCAGACCTTCAGCACCAGCTGGCCCTCGCTCACAACGCTCAGCGTGATGCTGAAGAGCGTCTCAATGTCGCCAATGACAATCGCGCCGCCTTCGCAGATGAGGTGGCTGCGCTTGTGCTCAAGTGGCTGCCTGCTGTCTCTGTCCTGCCAGCTGGCTCCTCTGCTGGCACCGGTGCCGGTGTCTCTTCCACCCCACCTGGTACTAACTCTGCTGCCTCAAACCCTGCTGTCACCCCATCTGCTGTCCCTCCTGCCGCAGTCTCCCGCCAGCATGACTTCTTCTCCCAGCCTCCTGTCCTTTCTACTGGACTTGCCTTCTCTTCCTAGGAGACCTGGTTTAGTGCATGGGCTCAGGGAGAACGTCTGTGGGAATACTACTTCCCGGCCACACCTTCCTTCATCCCTGTCGCTGACGAGTCTGCTCACGCTATCCGCGCCCTCATTGCTGCTGCCCCTGAGACACTCGTTGACGATGTTGGCACTTACAATGCTGACCCCGTTGTTCAGCGTCTGGCTCACGCAGTCGGTGCGTACACCATGCTTCGTCGGTGCACGACAGTCACAGGTTAGGCGGCGCAAAGTGCTCTCATCGTTCAGTTCAACACGCTCTTAATGCGTGCGGACGAGTCGACAGACACCTACTGGGCACGCGGGCTCAAGCTGCTTCGCGAGCTTGGTGAGGCCGCACCAGGTCAGCTATCCGGTGTGCACACCATGGTCAACGGGTTGATCCCTGAGCTGTCCGACCTTCTCGGTGATGTCAAAGCAGACGAGCTGCAACGTCTTGCCTCCCAGCCTGTTCCACCCAAGTCCCCTCTAGGCGTTGGTACCCTCTTGGACTTTGTCGCTGAAAGGCTTGCAGCCTGGTGGACGAGCCTCCAAAACAAGCGTCTTCATCGCACTACAGTTGCAAGGGTGGCCGCCATCTCCATTGCCACCTCCACTTCTTCCTCTGCAGCTACATCGGCCTCGTCTCCATACTCCTCTCCTTCCTCTTCTACCTCTATCGCCACGGCGCTTGCCTCCCAGGGCCGTGGACATGGACGCGGTCGTGGACAAGGCAAGGGGAAGGGCAAATCTGCTGCGCCGTCTCGTGTTCCTGGTGAGGTGGTGTGCTAAAACTGTGGCTCCTCTGAGCATTCCGCTCGCAAGTGCCTTCCACCCCCGGACGACGTCCGCCTCGCACGCGCCATGCGTGCTCATTGGGCGCGCACCAGGGGGTCCTCCTCTTCTTCTTCCACTGTCAGCTCCAGCTCCAGCTCCAGCTCTACTTCGTCTGCCAGCTCCTCCACAGCTCAGGCCTACTCCGCCGCCGGTGTCGCCGGCGTCCATCCGCCTGTCCTCTACCCTTGGGGCTGGCCGCCGACCTATGGAGCGCCCGCCTTCGCGGGCCCACCTTCCACGACCTACATCCCTCCTCCCTGGATCGCCCCTCCCTCGAGCGCGCCTGCTTTATCGTCTGCAGCCTCTGTCGACGGCGAGCGCCAGCTGGAGCAGTCTCTCCTCCAGCGTCTTCACCTTCGTGATCAGGGAGGTGAGAGTGTGTCTTCATTGGCCAGAGGTCTTTCCTGTCAGAATGACACCGTCCTTCGTGAGGACCCCCCCGGTCACGTCCTTGGGTTGCCATCCTCGTCTGTTCCGTGGGTCGAGCACTGGCAGTCTGTCGTTCTCCCTCGTTGTCTTGCTGCCTATGCCTCGTCCCCGTCCTCCGTCGGCACTGTCGCCACTTGTGGAGTCCTTCCCCGTGTCCGTGTCTCTGGTGGCTTCTGGGTCCTTTACTCCGGAACCACCCATCACATGACCTCTGTTCGGTCAGCCTTTGTCTCCTTGGGTCCTGTCGGCTCTGTTCGCTTTGTGCGCACTGGTTCCGGCCAGCTCCTTCCCGTCCAGGGCGTTGGTGTTGTCCGCTTTGTCGGTCCCAGTGGCGTGTTGTTTCTGCCTGACGTTCTGTTCGTGCCTTCTTTGGAACTCAGCCTGCTGTTGGTGACGTCCCTCGACGATCAGGGCATGGATTTCTCAGCTAGTCAGGGTGTGGGCAGTGTCCGTTTTCGCTCTTCTGGTCGCGTCGTCTTGCGTGGGGTTAAGTGTGACAAGCTGTATCGTGTCCCCCTTCATGGACCCTCGGCACCAGCTGTTGGCTTGTCTCTTGCTCACGTCGCGCCTTCCCTTTCTCCTGCTGATATCCAGCTCTTGCATCGCCGTCTTGGCCATGTGCACACTGATGCTATCACTAGAATGCTCCGCCTTTAGCCCGCTGTTCGCTTGTCCCCTTCCACCTTCCCAGCGCCATGCCCCTCTGACTGCCTGGACTGTGCCCAAGGCAAAATGCATCGTTCTCCCTTTGCCTCTTCGGACTCCCAGTCCGCTCACCCTCTCGATCTTGTTCATGCAGACGTCATGGGGCCTCTTCCCCATGACTTTCTTGGGGGGGTCAGGCGTTACGTTCTATGCCTTACTAACGATTTCTCTCGTTTTCGCTGGCTCTTTGCTCTTCGCTAGAAGAGTGATGTTGCTTCTGTCATCGTGTCATGGCTCGTTCTGGCTGAACGTGCGTGTCAGCGTTCACTACGCGTCTTTCGCAGTGATCGTGGCGGTGAGTTCCTTGGACCCACCGCCCGGTTTCTTGAGTCCCAAGGGGTGTGTCTGGAGACCTCGGCTCCCTACACACCTTAGTAAAACGGTGTTTCTGAGCGTTGGAATCGGACCCTTGCCGATGGTGTCCGCACCCTTCTGTTAGAGTCTGGGCTCTACCGTCTCTTTGCCTTTGAGGCCATGAGCTATATGACCTGGGTGTGGAATCGCGTCCCTCACGGTCCTCTTCCCCGTACTGTTACGTCCTTTGAGCGTTGATACGGCTCTCGTGCTGACCTCCGTCTGGCTCGCGTTTGGGATTGCATTGCGTCTGTCTCCATGTTGACTTCGACTTCCGACTTTAGGGGATCAAGTCAGAGTCGCTAAGTCAATCAAAGTCGACGTCGACTTGACTTGACCCCCCTCTTGCATGCCAGGCACGTTTTTGCCCCAATTTTGGTTTTGGAACACTTGGACCAGGGTAGTGGATTTCAATTACGAGGTTGAGATCGACCACGGCGAGCACAAAACAGCCTCTCGGCAGGTCTGTCGAGCCTTGCTCGCTCGGTAGGGTGAGATATCCCACGGGGGATTGGCTATCCTCTACAGCTGGTAGGTCAACATCAAACCAGTCATCAGACATGCAATATGGTCGCCTTTCGCAGCCAGTTTTGGCTGGGGTCTTTTGTTTCGAAGTTTTCGTCCGATGTCATCTCCACAACCTGGCTAGTTCGCATCGTTCAGCTCGTTCTTGCACTCAGCGGGTGGGGTTCGCCTGCCAACATGGGTAGCCGTGCTTGAGTATGGTCGAGGGTGGTCCACTCACTTCTTTTCACACTAAGCGAAAAGAAACAAAATTGCACGTTGCACAGGACATCGCATGTCGGAACGACTTAAGCGAGGCCAACGACATCGGCCCTTTTCTTCAAGTATCGACAGCTAGCATACAGAAAGGTACTATTCATAACGTTGTAGCGACTTCGCTCAAAAGATACGATTCTTTGCTAATACTCGAAACATTAGATTGTCCTATTTGACGGCAGTTTGTCAACGTTAACATATGTTAATTAATCACAAAAGATATCGTACATACTAGAGTATAGTAGTTCTTCGTAGAAGTGATCAAAACATGACTCGTATATAAGTATTGCACATGTAAATGACACAAATGTCTATCTCTTTGTAAACTTGCTTCATCGTGGATCGTAGGATCGTAACATCTAACAACTCGAGGGTTTTCTCGACTGTTCGGTCGACTTAACTGGCTCGGTTTTGCTTAAGATGATTGACCTCTTTTGAAAAAATTATACTCGGACGACTTTGTCGATCTTGCTTCCGTTCTTCCGGTGTGCGATGCATAGTGCGATGGACATTCATGAAATGGAGGCTTGTTTTGCTTGTAGGGTCCTGTCTCTCGCACTTCTGAAGCATGATTTTTCCTTTCTTCCTTGGGAACGCACGAGATATGGAACAAAAGAAGCTAGGGCGACGAGCTCGCATTCATCTTTATGCCTCGAGAGCTCTACAAACATTCAGAGAAAAAATTCCAATATTTCCATCGAGGGATGTGACAAACCCCAACCGTTTGATGTATAATGGCAAACAAAGATCGTGTTATCAATACATTTCTCACATAGAATAGTCCCCCAATAATGATGACTACTATGCGTTGATCCATTGTCGTCGAACAGCCAATGCTGGTTTTTTTGGGCATGTTGGAAGTAAAGGAAGGAACATCAGTACTTTTTAAAGATTAAGAATAGGTCCTCAAAATGCAATGTCACTTGTGACAGGGATGATGTGGGCCCTGTTCTACAGGATTTGCGATGTTTAGGAGCTCGAGCCTTGGACATCCGCTCGTCATGTTTAGTAACGAGCGGATGTCCAAAGTGGGTATCGGAGTCAGCCCGTAAGAAGTGGGTAAAGTGTGCTACCTCTTTTAACTTTGGAAATTGTGCGCACCAGTTAAAAAGTGTGGGGAAAACGGAAGGGACCTGCCAAAAAGTGGGCATACCATTTATCTTCTCCCATGACTGGACAATACGTAAATGAAATTCTCAACCGTGGGTAATCTGCACATAACTTTCTCAAATGGTGGGTACAAAGGAATCCACCCTCATTTACATTCACGGTGGATGACGCACGCGATAGTGTCACTTTGCCCTCAAACTGGCCCTAAACCATTGTTCTGGCCATAACCCCACACACAGTCATCCAAATGCTACACCATCTAAACCTAGAGCTATAGAATTTTGAGTTGGATGTTACGACTGGTAACATGCAGAAGTCTGGCATCCATTTGTGGACACACAATGCAAAACATACAAATCAGGCTTAAGAGTCGTTCCATCAAGAAAACAGTAGCAACTGCAGACAAACTATAGCGCACCCCAAAAAGCATCCGAGATGCTATGGCAACAGTTTGGCAGGTGCTGGTTGGTGGAGCTACCAACAAGCGCCAGTTGGGCCTGCATCAAGGATGTGCACGAGCATGGACAGGGCGCAGTGGTCACGGTAAGCTGTACAAATAGACGGGGAGGACTCACATCACAACACTCCCCCATGACCAGATGGTACATATGTCCCTACACATGCAGAAGTGACACAAGTGCGCAACGACATGCTCAACGGTCCATGCTCACACACCCCACTCTTTGGCACTTTTAGGTTGTGGGCGAAGCCCGAAAGAAGAATGGCCACCATGAACTTTTAGCGTGGAAGTTCCTTGGTCAGGAAGTCAGCCCGCTACATGTTTGTGTCAGCCGAGATGACGGAGATCACATGTCTCTCCGCAAGATCATGCACAAAGTGGTGCTCAATGGTAATGTGCTTTGTGCATGCATGAAACACACCACAGTTTTGTATGATAACTGAAGCACCCTCGTTTTCACAGTGCAAAATGATGCAAGACACGGATTGACGCAACTAAGAAAACAGACATTGCAGTCAGACCACCTCTCTAGCACGAGCTCCAAGTAAATGATTTAGGGCATGCAGACCCATGCAAAAATGAACATGATCTCTATGTGTGAGTGTGATGCAAGACGGGAAGAATTTGGCTAAGTGGCAGGTATTCATGCTTTGTACTTGTCAATTGTCATTCGTCTCTACATTGTTCACTTATTGGAGCTTATGAGGCTTTGTGCGTCTCTATAGCCTAGCCCTTGCTATTTCTTGCACCTGCTTGCCTGCTTGTGTGCCAAGTTGGCACACTTGCCAACACACTGTCTAGTCAGTTGGCACTGCCAATTGAATCGACTGTGTCGCCACGGCAGCTGTAGGAAGGCTAGGAAGCTACCTAGTAATTTCTCAGTCTGTGTACATGAAAAAAACAAAACAAAACGAGCGCTTCCGCTAGATCTAGAAAACGGGCACTTTCGCTTGATCACAATCAAGTGATGATATTTCTGTTCTAACCCCCTAGTTTGATGTAGGGTTTATGTTTTACACAAAATCCGTCCACACAATACATACAAAACCCTAAATCAAGCTAGGGGTTTGCGCGTCAAGAAAAAGGGCCATTGCTCAATCGCAATTCTTGTGTGGGAGCGATGACCCCATGATGAGTGGCGGTGACCCACGAAGTGAATAGCTCCTTCATGTCTTTTCCTTAAAATGGTGGCATTTCGTTCATCTGTTGTCCAGAGTGGGGACATGGGACCAATTGAATCGATTGTTTTTACACATAAACTCCCCTAGTATGATGAAGAATTTTATGCCTTCCTTCTGATGAAGCCCACGCAAAACATAAAACAAAAGGTCATGGCTCGATCATAATGTTTTCGAGCGAGGGGTGGTGCACCTCCCCATGGTACTCCACAATCCCCTCCCCCCCCCCCCCCTTACCACTGCCTCACCTCTACGTCGGTTTTCCCTTAGAAGGGATTCTCGCAATCGAGGGACGATAACACATCAACATCACCAAAAAAGAGTTACGACAGAGAAAATGGGGCACAAATTGATTAAATCTTATGGACGGGGCTCCGGGTCATTACCTCTTAGCGACAAGGCTGCACTTCTTTAAATTATGAGAGGGGCTGGACATGTATTGAGCCCTTCCTATTTTGTTTTACTTTGGTGCCTGTCAGTCTCCGGCATTCTCGAGGGTGCATCATGGGCATAGTTGTCTGATAGGTTTTATTAGAAAGGCTTTGGTTTCGTCATGTTGACCCCCTTTCCAGCCACACAACAAGAGAGAACGCCACAAAACTGGGTGTAATGGGTAGTTTCCCACCTCATATGGCTTGCGACGGGAAGCCTGGGGTCCGCCTAAAGCTTCTTGGTTCTTGTCTGATTGGTAAGGAGCTTCCGCTTTCATCCACTGCGTAGACAACTTCCGGATGTGCATCCATCATTACTCTTTCCAAGATAGGTGCAGGAGAATTGTCAAAGAGGGGCTAGTGCATGCCTGTCCTGGGAGGACCAGATACAGGGATTGTGCTCATCTAGACCATGATCCATGCTCTAGATGGATCCGAAGTTTTTTTTTCTCTTTTTCACACAACAGGTAGCAGTATCCGTGGCACACCAATAAGCCTGGGTGATGATTCAGCCTGGAGGGCATCCACTGTTTATGTGCTAGCCATTAGGGATAAAGTAAATGGATCAGTTGACACAAAGGTGGAAGAAGGGTGAGGAGAGAACATCATCCCCCTCAACTGCTCTGACAGCACAGCTCTTGTCACCTGGGAAGGTTCTCCACAACCTGCCCTACCTAGCAGCAGCCTACTTGAATGGGAGAGGGCTATCTCTGCCAACCTCGCATGGCCTGCTCCACAATGGCATCCAGTGTTCCATCATGGCCACCGGAAACCTGAAGTCCAGCTGCGACGCTGTAGTGCTCCAAGCTATGTTTCCACAGCAACAGGCTTGCTTCGAGCCCATCGCAAAGCCCTGCTCCTTGGACTAGTGGCTCTGACTTCTTCTCCCAGGGTTGGGGACACCCCTCCCCCAGCTCTAACATCAGATCCAGCAATGCGAGGGCATCCATTGTGCTGACATCTTCGCCCGTGGATGCACTGCTGGTGCTGTCACTACGGCCTATCGTCAAATCTGGCAACTGCCTGTCACCATTGGAGGGACAAGAGGATGGGGAAAGTTCTGCCTCAACTCCTACCATACATTGCTTGTCTACAGCACACTTGTTGCCACCTAGATCCTGCGTGCAAAGGAACTCCGGATCCACGTGGATCATACTTGGTTGATGCGGTCGCCTGATCTGCTGCTGCTGCTTCTGGTGGTGCTGCTCCTGATTTCGGTTCTGATGCAGTTGTTGCTGTGGCACGTGCAGATCAAGGTCTTCATAGCACCGTAGCACTACCTCGTAAGATCCAGTTTGTGGTGTGCACTCTAGTTTGTGTCCAAGTTTGCATTGTGGTACACATTCCTCCCTCAAAACTTGCTCAAGCTCTTTGTCTTGGCTCTTGTCCCGTATCACAAGCAGGTTGGGCGGCTGTTGCTGCCCTTCTCTCTCCTTGTTGTGCAAACCTAACTGATGTGAGAAGATCTGATGCTGCTGCTGCTGCTGCTGCCGCTGCTGCTGCTGCTGCTGCACCAGATGCTGCTCTTGGTGCTGCTTCTGCTGCCCCTCGTCCTGCCGGCCTCCTTGATGCTGTTGCTTCTGCTGCTCATTCTGCTGGCGCCACTGCTGCCTCTCCTTTTGCTGCTCTTGCTGTTGTTCCTCGTGTTCTTGCAGTGATTGGGGAGGAATCTCAAGATGTAAGCGCTGCTGGTTAGGATCATGAAAGGTGCGTTTGCTCTGCTGGTGTTCAGCCTGAAGCTTCACTAGCTGTTGCTGCAGGTACTGCTGATGAAGGTCTTGGATTGGCTGCTGCAGCTGCTGCGCCGGCTGAAGCATTTGAGGCTGCTGCTGCTGTGGCCCAGTGTCAGTGGCTGTAAGTTTGGAGTCTGCCATCTTCAAAGGACTGCACTTGTGCTCCTGAGCAGCATGGTTGTGAGCTCCAATGTACCGAACTGCGTAGCTGGGAGAGGCTCCAGTGCTTGGCCAGTCAACGTACTTCTTTGCAGGGCACGGCGAAGACGCCGTCTCAGGAGTCTTGGACCACGAGCACTTGTAGTAAGACCTGCATCCACGTTCATGGCACGAAGTCTGAGATACGGCCTTGTAGACTGGGGGCAAGGGAAGGAGAGAACACGATGGATCACGACTGAAGCAAGCCGTGGCACTCAAGGCAGTGAGCTCTAGCTGGTTGTGCCGAATGTGGCCGCTGCATCTTCACGCCTTTACACTATGATTTCACTATCAGTGGCTAAACAGAGTTCTTCTGATGATGTAACTCTTCCAAGTCCCCTGCTGCCCTAGTTCAAGAAGCAAGAGGTTCACTCTCTTCTCCTACGCACCTTACACTGTCGCTGTTTCGGTTGATGGGTTTCTCCCCGTACTTGAGCCACGTGTAGCCGTCGCAGGGGACCTCCACCTTCATGCAGAGGCGCCCTTCCTCAGCACTGTCTTTGTGCCATCTTTTCCCCTCGTCCTGCCTCGGAGAGGTTGCAAGCTTCCGCTTTCTTGCCAGGTTTCCTGGCCCTATCATCTGCCGTGTGAGAGGCTGCCGGTGGTCGCCAGCGTGCTCGTTGTTGATCGCCGGCGATCTGCGAGCGAATCAAATGACAAAACGCGGAGCCACATTCATCATAAGTGTACGATCGCCCCGATCAGGCCTTGACTCAAGGCTTTCCCGTGCCGTCAAGCCTGGAAAGGTAGCACGGGAAGCACGCATCTTGTCAGGAAAACCCGAAGCTACACATTCGATTCCTGCTTTTTGCACCCAATTGTCCACACCGCAAGGCCTTGGCGTGAAGGCTGTTCGGTGCTGATAAAAACGTTAGCAGCGCTTCATGAATCGGACTTGGGATGGCATCACATCCTGAGAGTTTCGCGGTAAAGGGGCAGATCAATGCCGATGTCATGAGGTTACTCTGAGGCCACACATTCACCTTAGCTGTTTGCACCATTCTGTCCTTTGGTCTACATAGAACACACTGCACTTGAGTCGAGAGCCTCGACTTCCCTGTCCTGCAAGTTTTCGGGCCTAAAACAACGAAAGACGTACCTTTGAAGAACGTGGTTTGGATTGCCTGCAGCAATGTTGAACGATGCATCGAGGGAGCGGGGCACCAACGCGCCTGAAGAGCCTGCGCTGCAGGCGCGGATGAGCCCCGTCTCCCCACTAACGTTAGTGGCTCCGCACATGCTTGTCGTTGCTCTGACGGTGGGGTCAAAGCGGTCGCTGCTTCTGCAGAACACCTGATCCCAGCCGCTTTGGTGTTTTCGGCGGAAGAAGTGTGCAGTTACGGCCGACGTGTACACAGTGGGAGTTATAATGCAGTGGAGATTGGCAGTGTCATGTCGCGAAGGCTGCAACCGAAAAGCAAGGCAACGTTGGGAGGTTTCAGAGGAAACAGCACATTCGAAAGTAATGGTTGCGACTCATCATACCATGACGGTATGAGCCCAACACGAAAGGTCTGTCCGTATCATCATTGCGGGTGTCCATGGCAGGACCTGCTCACTCGCATTGGTGACATGCACTTCTCATGGTGGCGAGAAATGGTTCGAAGCACAGATAGTTCCCGGCTGTCTTAATTTCCGCTTTTTCCAATGCAGACGAAAAGCTCTCGTGCAGACTGTCTGAAGCCAAGCTTTCTCGATTCCCTTTGTTTCAAGGAAGGGTCTTGAGTCGCCTTTCTTCAAAATCCAACTCATCTTCACCTTCTCATTTCTAGCTTGCTTCTGAGCGTGGAGGAGAAATAACCAGAATATTTGACATTCCAGCTTCCAGTGTGACGCAAAGATATGATTGTTTCCATGCATCCATGTTGAACATATGTCGTCAAATGTAGCGAACTACCGAACAATAATTCAACACATCTCACAACATATGTTCAACATGGCTATAAGTGGACCATGCGGAAGTCTTTGGCCATATGATTAGAATTAGAATGAACGTTTTACTTTCATTCCTTATCCATGCAACCATGTAGGGTAGCAAAGTGAAGGAAAACAAGTAGTTCATATATGTAAGGCAATTTGGCATGGTTGTGAAAGAAAGAGAAAACGAGGCTATAAATAAGATTTCTCCAGATTCATACTATTCTGATGGAAACAATGCATGGATTTCACATCTAAAGCATAATTTATTGCCAGACCTTTCTTCATCTACAACATATGGGAATCTAGAAGTGATGATCAAGGACAAATGCTTACATTAACATTACATTGTGAATGTATATTCTACAATGCATGACAAAATACCAGAGGAAATCTATTATGAAAATGTAGAAACCCACCCCAGCTAGGTGTTTTCCAGGCATCGTCCCGTTCACAACCTCAAATGGTGCGTTAGTGGTGGAGGCAACATGGAAAACTTGTACGCTAGATCCAAAACCAACAACCCTTTGTCCCATGCCTATTCCAAATCATCCACTGAACAAAGAAGCTAATGTAGCATTTGGTTCACCCAATATCTCTTTTTGTCAGTTTGTGGATGAAACCCGGCTGATAACTACACTTTGCTGCCATACCAATGCATGAGCTCCTGCCAATACCTACTTTTGAAGTGTGATTCACAGCACACTCATTATGGACCACGTAACACCATGAAGGCGCACTAACTGCTCTAGAAAAAGCCAAGACATGCCCTTTGCACTCACCATATTGTGCGTCATAATGAAACCATGCACAATGCACCATTTTCCTAGGTGGTCCACTCGCATTGTGACGTGCTGCATTATTAGGCAAGCTAGTGATTAATTCCATGGAGATGTCCATCCACTACTTCTCGGTGATGGGCAAGGATTAGAAGAGACCTGAGTCTTTGTCCTCCGCACCCTGTGGCCTTTCCATACGCGACAACTCAACAAAATTGAACCACTTGTGAAGCCATAGTGGGCCGAAAAGGGAAGCAAGCCAACATCTTTAATGTCGTGTCAGAAGAAAATGGACCGCTTCGGCAACAATCATGGCACTTCTTCACATAGGGATACAAGTATCCCAATGTGAATAAATTCCCAAGGAAGGCACCCATGTGCATGGTGAGAGACAAAAAATTCATCACAAGATCCAATAAAAAATAGAATGCTTTGCCTGGATTAAAATGACTCATTAGGTACACAAATATTCTTGTTTATGCGGGACTTGAGTTGCTTCACCCAACATGCTTGTGGTCAAATCCGATGTAGATACATTTTGAAGTGATTCAGTGCATGGTGGTTTGTATAGAGCGTACCTTTGTCTGTCATAATGTAGCTCTTCTAGATCTTGAAGGCTACATCTCCTTGACATCAATGGTACAGTTTATGTTTTCTTCGTGCAAATTTTGCAAGTAGTTGATAATTAGGTGCAAATGATCTCATAAAGCCTACAAAGGGATACCGCCAATGGCCATGTCCGTTGCATTTGTTGCAATCCCAAAATGACCACAATCTCCTTCCTAGTGCATTAATACAACAAACTTTAGTTCCCTTTGGAAAATCTTACAAGATTCTTGTTTTCTAAACTGACATCCACTTGTGATCGTTTCACGTTGAATTGAAGCCCCTTGCTCACACTGTACCAAGGAAAAACTTGTGGTACTAGTTCAAAAAATAAACAAGCACCTACGTAGTTTCAACATTATGAAGCTTTGCCCACTCTTGCATAGCATGCCCCTTTCATGATTCCATGGCAATGTTTTCATTAAATTTCTTGTGTGTAGTGAGTTTTGACATTCCGCATCACAATGTAATCCATACAGGGCTTCATAAGGAAACTTTCCTTCCTGAGATTTTCAAAACCTTCTTTATGTGCTTCGCATGCTCCTCTAGGAAGCTGTTAAACAACAAGATGAAGTTAAGTTACAACAACAGAAAATCGCTTAAACATCGCTTGAATGCTTTCATAAGCATCATAAATGAAAAAGGTAGCACGCAAAAATCATACTCACCATACTAAGTGCAAAACAGTTTTGTTCCACCTATAATGTAATGTAAGACCTATTCAAGGCCTCTTTTTTTAATTCAAACACCACATAGTTTTTGGAAGATTTCAGCTTCTTGTGGAAGAAGGTACAAATTAATGACTAAACTCCACATCCTACATGAACGCCAAAGACATTCTCTTTCTTTGAATACTTCTTTTCTTAAGGTACACCACGTCTATTAAATGTAAGAACTCCTTTTAAATTTCTTACTCTTTGTACACTTTGTTTTTGCATGTAGATTTCTATGAAATCTCTTCCTTTGGCCACGTACAAAAGGGATAATACTTGTCGTGGGGCTTGGGTAAGATGATGTTCACATCACACTTAACGTTTAAGTTGTAGATTTAAAGAAAAACATAAGAGAAGAGCACATTCTACTCCTTCCTTGAATACAACGGAAAAATAGTTGTTACAAAAAGATTCCTTACATAAATGGAGAAGGGACAGGGCGTGTACCAAGATTCAATCATGCCTTCCATCTCGTCAGCTATGTAATTTTTGGAAGTGAACAGAAGGCTACACCTATGAATACTGTCCATGCTAAACGTACTAAGGCTTGTATTAGAATGTAAAAGACTCACAAAAATCCCCTTTATTCCATTCATGTGTGCCTTCAAGATAGGATCATACTCCTCCTCATAACCCATGTCCTTCGCCTCCACCACAAAAACTCACTTCTTACAGGAAAGCATGCAAGTGGGTAGTCAAGTGTTAGTTACGGTAGGAACTAAGAGAAACGCCAACAAATCATAGATTACCCTGTCTCCAAATTTATGATTTCCTATCTGACCACAATGGGAAATGATTTCAGAATATTGAAGAATTGAAGTCTCTTTTGCCATTAGGATGGCAAACCCGTAGCAACTTCCCACGAGTGTTGTTCTTAGCCTCACTCACAATTAAGTGCTTGATGAATGACTTCATGAATCTCTTCCAAGAGCAATACAATCTTTACACACATTCACCATGGCCAATAGGATCTAGAATCTGTTAAAGTAATCTTGGTTACCACTGCACCATTCCCATGTGGATTGAAACACATGGAAACACTTATTGAATAATACCTTTGGGAATACGATGACAAAACAATCATGAAACATCTCGCAGTTTGATAGAACGGTGACATTGGTGATGAGTGATGAGTGTCGGAGATAATTCAAATGGCCCCTCCTCCATTTATGCCTCAAAGAAATTCAGCTTGGATGGACTTGGGAGGCCAACCCTTTCTCTAGGTACGGTGGAAACTATCTCTTTGTTCGCACAAGATACTTTGCAAGCTCCTCATCACGGTACTTGTTTTTCCTTCAAAACATAATGATCATTGCTTACATGTAAGAGAATAGCATGTGTCATGCTAGGAATACTACTTTTTGCATTACACATCAAATGTCACGGTGATTGAAACCATGCCACATGATTACTCTTAGTGTCTTTCTTTCTCAACGGATCCGCAAATTAAGGACCTGTCTGTCAAGTGCGTGGATGACCTTGGGAATTTTTTTTCCAAAGGATAAGATGCATGATTTTCAATGGGAGCCAAGGAAAAACACTTAAAACATGAAAACTCCCCTTAAGCCAAAGGTGGATCTCATACCAAGTGTATACTAGTTGCCTGAATTACAAAGAACAAGTACCAAATTGTGGTATCAATGACTAAAATGATGCTACTTCACACATTCTTACATACTTGGAATTGCAAGATTATGTTTTGGGAACACAAGAAGATTTGTGGGAAAGTGGAAATGATTTGTTCTCTTCATTCTAGTGTTACCATGATCGAAATGAAAACATTTGGCCCTTTTTGTCCTCTTCTTCATGTACCTGACATACTTCTTTTCTCTCATGCTCGTTTTAGGGCATGTTTGACAATTTTCATGATGTTTGCAGGTTCCCTATGAGAACCCCGCTCATGCATTTGACAGATTCATGCCCTTAAGGTGTTATCTTACGCAGGTGATCTGATACCATTTATTTTTTCTCCTTTAGTATTGCAGAGCTAGACATGAAGGATATCCTTTCTACTTTATCACCTGTTGTGATGGAAGGTGTAGGTGTGTGAATGTGTGTGTGTGTGTGTGTGTTTGTGTGTGTGTGTGTGTATGTATGTGTGTGTGTGTGTGTGAGTGTGTGTGTGTGCGTGTGCATGTGTGTGTGTGTGAGTGAGAGAGAGAGAGAGAGAGAGATAGAGAGAGATAGAGAGATAGAGACAGAGAGAAAGAGAGAGAGAGAGAGAGAGCGAGAGTGAGAGAGAGAGAGAGAGAAAGAGTGAGAGAGATTTAGGATTTGCACTTCATGACTGAAACTTTCACTTGAGGATGAATAGGAAAAACATTAGTTCATTGATATGTTCTCTACACTTGGGAATATTTTTGTTTTAGATTTTTAATGTCTCAGAGCATGTTTAAAGGTCTAATCGATAGGAGTGATGTGTAAGTGTGGTCTGGAGCGTAAAACAATGTGGTTCATTTTTGTTCTCGTTAGGACATCAGTTTTCCCATGCTTATGTTCATATTCATTAGTAGATGCAAGATAGAAGGTGTTATGAAGACTTCCATGCACAAAAAGACACCTGTTTTAGTCAAACATAGAGGTCAAAGCGAACATTTTTAGGTTGCAATGTTTTAGCTTTACCCACCAGATTTATTTGTGACTAATTACCCTTACATGTTGTCATGGTTTCCTCTCCTTTTTCCACAAATTGACTTCTAGATGTTGAAATGAGTTACTTCAACATTTGCAAAGTCCATTTTGTGGAGTTTTGAGTCTTCTACACTGCCTTTTTATTGTCAATGTCGTTGGTTTACATTTTGTTTTCTGATTTTAACTCTCAATTCTCCCGTAGCAGTTACTATACGAGTACATGAAAGGTTAAGGCAAAATTATGTTTTTTTAAAAGTGTTGTGGAGGTATGGGTATTTGGGACATAGATATAATCGTGGTGGGGAATTGTACACGAGGAAGTGTTAAGATGTGACGCTCATCTCAACTCCACATGTACGCTCATCTCAACTCCACAGCCGTAGTTTGTTGCTCTAAGTTGCAAGTTTTAATGCAAGACGATCGAACTAGATGCTTACACAATAATCATCTTCTGTGGTACTCGTGCTTGCAGCATGTTTTATTCATTTCAACGGTGAGCATAACAATGTCCCTTACAAGATTCAAACAAAGCCACTGAATAAAAATACAATTAACCAACATGAAAAAATCTGGAAAGAGGGACAACAAAATTGGAACCAGTGCAAAAAGGAAAAATGAAACAAACCTGGTTAAAACATTGATTATACAACCTTTCACGTTGTGGTGCTGTACATGGAGAATAAAAAACAGGAGGGTTTGTGGAAACTGTGGTCGTATTGAAAAGGTTGAACACAACTATTGAGACGGGATCTGGATAGTCGATGTACAAGATAGGAACATTGCTCTTTGGACCAGAAAGCTAGAAAAAGAGAGGAGAAAGGAAAGAAACCACCACGGTAGAAGGCAATCAAGGAAGAGCAAGAGAGAGAAAGAAAGAGAGAGAGATAGAGAGAGAGAGAGAGAGAGAGAGAGCAAGCAAGAGAGGGAAATAGTGATAGAGCAAGCAAGAGAGCAAGAAAATGGCACCAAAAAAAATGAAAGGCATGGCACGAAGGGACTGGTGTTGTGAATACCTCGTAAGAAGGAAAAAAATTGGGAAGGAGGACCATTAAAGCTACGTATGACAGGATTCATCTCAAGGCCCTTAGACATATTTTGAGTCAAAAGGACAGCAAACGTTGCGTTGCTAGATTCAAACAGTTGGTGATATCGAGTTGAAATAGTGGAAAAACAAAAAAGGGAGGTCATTTGTGCAAAAACTGGGGAAACTTTTAGAGACAAATGAAGTCATTATTGGTGAGAGAATTTTCTTTTAGAGCATTTTTATTGCATTTTATTTGCGCTGCATCCATTCTTTCATGAGTTCCAATGACAATTCATAGCGTTCCATAAAAGAACATTTGGATGGTCGTCATTTGTACAGTGCAAAAGAAGAATCAACATAAGAAACATTGCAATCAACACCTAACAATCTTCACGGGGGCTTTGTTTGATTTGATACGCGGAGAAAACACACCACATGTGCTCAAATAAAAGTTTTTGTACCCAATGTATGTTCTCAAAATCTTATCTGTTGTTGAAACAGATTGAAGAGAATCGAGTTCTACGGAGGGGGTGGGGACAATTTGTGTTCATGGACAACAAGGTGAGGTGAGTCTCACTAGGGTTTCATACATCTTACGACTGAGGATTTACTTACTATACAGGTCAAAATTGGACTTTGGGGGGAATTTCACATTTAAATAAAGGAACAACTCATGGACCATACGTCAAGGTCGTACAAAATGTTTACGGGGTCCACGCTTTGGTGAATTGTATGCTATATCTCTACATTCAATAACAACTTATCAACACACAGCTACCTACTTCCGAGTAGGTTTGAAAACAAGTACTCTTCACATATTGCATCAGCATTAAGGGTGTATGGAACCGTTTTCCCTCAAATACCTCACTAAAGCAAATCCACCGGATGGCCTTGATCTCAAGGTGATGAAGAAGTAGCAGAGATCATATCCATGTTTTGCCTACAGAATTAGAAAAATGACAACAATTTTTCTTCACCATGGAAACAGATCCTCCACCCCCTTGTAGCTAGTTTGTACTGCAATTTGGACTTTGGACATTGTGTACCCAAGATCTGGAATTGGAGATGCAAAGTAATTGTTGTGTTTGATGAATGACTTCACACACATGACGTGGTGTTTAGTGTTGAAAGATAATAGGCATATAGTGGTTGCAGCTCGAAACTAGCTACCCTTATTACAATATGGATGCAAGAAACCTCAATGCAATTTTTGTAGCAATTGATGGGGTTTTATTTTTCAAGTTGAGGGTTTGAAAATTTCTTGATGAGTTAGGGTCTTCATCATTATATGTCAGCTCCAAGAAAAAGCAATGAGAATGGTTATGTAGAACTTTAGCATCGTAAGCTAAATGAACTAGTTCTAACCATTATAATCACAAAAGGGGTTCTTTTGATGTTTTTCAGTGATAAAGTAAAGAATGTTATTTGGATACAAAATTGCATCACAATATAAAATGTAGTGTTTTGTGATACTCCATGGCAGATTTGCAAAAACCACAAAGTTCTTCCAATACCAACTCAAGTATGCGATATCACTATGTGCTTTTCGCGATCCCCACATGATAAGAGTGGAAAGCTAGATAGACTAAGATGATGTAGTAGCTTTGTCGTGCTAAGTCCAATATTGATGAAATGGCTGTGTTTTTACCTAAAGCCTTGACAACTGATTCAGTCACCAAACATAAAGTTTTTTTATCCTTGTCAGTTTAGTTTATTGCACCATCCCACATTCGTATCAGCCTCCATCAAGGAACTTCATGCATAGGTTGAAAAAACATACCAGTTGCGCATCAAGTACATCATTTCCATCAGTATCATGAGTAGCATGAGCACCATTAGCGCAATCTGCACCATCAGCATCATCATCATCCTTAACTCCACCTTCAGACCTAACCTTTGTCTACTTGACTCCATCAACAACAAGATGGCTTTCTTCCCCAACGTGAGAACCAACGATTATACCATTTATTCGATAAATGTTAGAAAAAAACATTAGGCAAGGTTTTCTAAGGTAGGGTAGGGGGTTGGCAGTTTGGGGGAGGAGTATGAGAGGGGAAGCTGACCGAAAGCAGTCGATTGGAAGTTTTACAAAGGCATTTATAGCATGCTCAACAATATACCCAACCATTGGCCATCGTAAAGGGTTGGAGTGAGTTGGAGAGGGGAGTGAGGTTTCACCAAAAATTCTAGTCAGAAGAAATCACTGTTTATTCCTCAGATGTATAGGAGGTAATGACACATAAATATGCACACTAATGAAAGCAGGCCAGTCAAGGGGAGTTGAATTAGATTCACTCATTTAACAATTAGGCAAAGTTAGAATTATCACATAGATGTGAAAGCAATACAAAGGCACATATTATATCAAAAGGGTATTTGTAGGTTCTAATAACAAACTTTGCAGACGCGTTTGCACCTATGGGAATGTACTTTAATGGTTGCAGTTTGTTTGCAACCACAAAAATGTTAAACAGGGAGATACATCACATGGACATGGAAATTCTTTTCTTCATGAAACGTTTGAAGAGGAAATCAACATGGTACTCCTCGTAGAAGACAACAACCATAATGTAGGGCGTAACGCCTCAACCAAGCATTGTGTGGTCTCAAAACGTCTCTACAAGGTTGGAACTAAGATTTAGATTCTAGGCTCATAGATGGAAGTTTTGGGTGGAGGAATGCGCGCCACTCAATTTTTTTCAAGGAGAAGAAAGATCCTTGGTAGCATCACGAATGTATGTTTTGGACCTCCTTACGTTCTATCCATCCATGATAAAGTTCTTTTGGAGAAAGGACTTGCTTAATAAGCGATAAAAACTATAGGATGTTTCTAGGAGGCCAGGAGGAACTGATAGGAAGGGTGGATTTTGATTGGTGAGAGACACTACGTGAAGATTTTGGCTACACATTATGGTACTATCATGGATGTTATGCAATTGGTGATAACTCCCATAACACTAGAGGGAATGAAGGAGATTAGTAATACAAGTGTTGTCTTCCTCGGCACATAGGTTGTCACCCACCTTTACAAGTTGTTTATGGGTAGCTTGATGTACGCTTCTTTCACCATTTTTGTGGAAATAAGGTATGTAGTCAACCTTCTCCCCTAATTCAGAAGCTCTTCATCACATTTTCATATGAAGGTTTGGGTTTGTGTCCTACGGTGCACTAAGGAAAAATAATTTGACGTTCTTTGATATCGCTACACACTTCAAGGTATCTAGCTAATTGGATTCAGTAGTAGGAACTATTTAGCTTGTGCGAAGATCATTCAACAGGTTAGGGTATGTCCTCAACTTTTGAGGGAGAGCATTTGCATGGCAAAGTGGCAAGCCAGATTGCATCAATGGAATTTAACAAAAGCATTGTATCGCGCATGACATGAATGTACAAAATATGCAACATTGACGTGCATCGTCTTACATGAAGTGCATAATCATATTTGGAGCTACCCCTCATGTGCAAAACCGAATGTGTAGTGAAGATCATCCAAACTTGGAACATAATCGGTGCACCAAACACAAACATGTCACACATCACTACGTGCGAGTTGCACTACACATCTGGATTGTCTCCATTGGTGGTGTTTTAACTTTTCATTGTTGTGGAGACTCCTTTGCCAAGGGTTTACCTGCCTTTATTATATTCTTTACATGCGTAACATGCGTTGTGCTCTCGTGCTAGTTTTCAAGCAAGCTAGAAAACATTTAAGTGTTTTTGCGTATTTCCCATGAGGGCCTTGCTCATGGGGTTGACAAAGCGTGGCCTTTAAAGCACAAACCTGCCTAGGTAACCCTAACCCCATTTTCTATTTCTCATGTACAATTCAAAGTAAGGCATGTTGAATTTCCTTGCTTCTCTAGCAATTGTGTAGTGGAGACACCTATGTCGGTGATCGTGTGTGTGTGTATGTGGGTTTGGTTATGTGTGTGTGTGTGTGTGTGTGTGTGTGTGTGTGTGTGTGTGTGTGTGTATGTGTGTGTGTATGTGTGTGTGCGTGTTTTTGTGTGTCTTATTCATCATATGCACTTCATGAAGATAACTTACTTAGAGATAAATTGCATATGTATAGCATTGAAGGACAGTATCTTTAGACTCATGAATTTGTTCATGATGGTTTCTCATACCATACACAAATGTATGTGCATGATGACTTATGAAAACTGACCTGAGGATCTCAAGGCATTCTTAGCTTTACACATGTTAGACATTATCAGTACTAACTTAACATCACAAGAGTTGTGACATTCCAACACACAATGAATAAAATTATTCCATAACGAATGACCGAAACATGGATCGTTATGTGAACAATAGTTACTTGAAGATTACAGCACCACCAAAGGTAGCGACGATGCATTGAAGCTTCTTGTCAGGTAAAGATTTATATGGTTGCCATTCTAATGCAATATTGGCCCTCAATGTCACTTGATTCATTGAATAATCTACACAAAACAGTGTTGCAGCATCATGGGGTCTTTTGAGGGTCAAGCGTTGGTCTTGGGTGATGATTTCTTCTCACTGTTTTTCCCTTGATGGGACCCAGGTGTCTTATCCCACCCCATAACGAGGTAGACATACGTGGTAAATCATTCAAGAAAACTTATCCTTATGGATATGACTGATCAATGAGAGGAGGAGATAATTTGATGAATGCAATATTGTGTGTAAAAGAAAAGAGAAGAATAATCCAAAGCTATTCTCCCAGTGAATAATCTTGTCACATCCTTAATCTAAACTGGATTTGATTTTCCATATCTATTGAAACTATTTGCTTTCATTGTTCCATGACAGGCCTTGAAGGTTTGAGAAAAGAACATCAGGTAGTGTTGAAAGTAAATGTAAAATACATTTGAGGCATGGAGGATGTGTTCCCTGGATCATATGCTAGGTTGGTGTATGAATGGCTTCCAAACGTAGTACTTTGGTATTTGTATTTGGAAATAACGAAGGAAACATCATAAAAATTCATTTCAAATACGAAGTGTCCATTTCTATCCCTTGATTTTGTTCAAAATGGCAAAATTAATTTCCAAAAATTGAATGTATGAAGAACAATGATCGTGTGATTCGAGAAGAAATGACCACAAAAAAGCATCGTGTTCACAAAAAGTCTGAGGTATTGTTTTTCTTTGAATTTCTTGATGTTTGATTCATTCTTGAATCGTATTGGAAACATGAATTTTACTTAAGAAGATATTTATATGTCAAATCCTAATAATAGGTTTCATAATCATCATTTAACATTTGAATCATTATCATTTGTAGGATACCTCCAATGGTTTCTTGGAAGATAAAGAAAAGACTGAAATGATGAAAAATCTACCTTCATGATTGAAGTTTGAGGAATAATGTGGTTATTGAAAGGAGCTCTCTTTTTGCAAGCATGAAAGCATTCATCTATATATAAACTGAAGTAATTGGAGCATAGCTATGTCTAATAGAGCTATTTATTTCCCTTTGACATTGTTTATGTGTAAAACATTTGAGGAATATCACATATCCGTATACAGTTTGCATTATTTATAAAAAATCATATAAAAGAAAATCAAATATGGATCAAGTGAAAATTTGATTGAAGCCTGCGTAGTATGTTCATGATTTTTCGAAATGCATTAGATGCACCTTTATATTGTGTATTGTTATACCATAATTGAACGTTGATGGTGTGGCTTCACTCTAGTGGAAACTAGTTGTGAATGGTCTTGAGCTCATTCGAGCAAAAACGATGAGGAAATTTTGAATTCAAGAGAAGGTAGATTTTTGACATAGTTCATTTAGAAATCTCTATGAAAGGTAACCTTTGTGTGTAAACAAATCTGGAAGCCTCGTGTTAATGACAAAACATTGTGATTAGTAGTGGGATGATCGTTTTTGCAATATCATAGAAATAGTTTTTATTAGTTGCTTCGTTTCTATGTCCTTAGTGGCATATGAAGTAGAAGAATGCTTCATTTTTTCACCTAGTTTCTTGCAATCTATGGTTTCCATTGCTATTCATATTCACATGTGGGAGGAAAGAATGAATATCATGTTAAAGAACAATGATTCTTCTGATTTTACATTCTTACTTACTAGTTATGAATAAGACCTTACATTTGTGGACATATCACAGCCCATACCACGTGCCACCATTCACGAGCATCTCCGTACCAGTACCAAAGTGGGCCTAGCGCATTTATACAGAGACAATCCATGCACAAAAATGAGATGCTACACCACCACGATTCGCTAGAGCCTTAGCTCCTTGTGACGATTGCCATGAATCACTCACTTGCAACACCTAAGCAGCCAGATCAGAAGTTATGTCACACCCACATTACCATGAGCGATGCCCTTTTCATGCATGAGTTGATGTATGACACATCAGCATCACATCACATGTTAATGTATTCTCCGATTTTCCTCCATTGCATGCAGCCTATGGTGTGGGTGGTGTGCGAACTGGATCAGGGGAGATCTTGCATGTTGAGGGTGTGGGGACAGTTGCATTGCAAGCGCCTGGGCGTATGCTATGGTTGAGTGGTGTGCGTTTTGTCTAATAGCTACAAGTGAATCTTTTGTCCAGTGGAAAACTTGACAAGAAATCTTGCATGTCCATAGTGACACATTAGTAGTGATGAATGCTTTATGATGCTATGGGTGACTTGCTGGTTGATAGATCCTTGCATGGTGACATGTTGTAGTGGCTCACTCTTTTTCCTCTTGTACGGACACATTCACGCCAACCCCAAGCACACATTGTGACAATCACGGACACAAAGCATGCTGAGCTCATTCACAACCGACTACCACTCATGAACAAGGATGCTATCACAGACATGTTGAAACATGGTTCTTTTCATGGCATCCACCTAATGGATTGTACCTATTGTCTCAAGGATGGTGAATGTCTAGAGTGTCACAAAGGTAAGACACATAGACAAACCTTTCCCAAGTTCTCTAGTGGCAGCATAACACCTCTTACATCGATTCATGTAGACCTTACCACACCCATGCCTGTTCCCTCTTTCCAATATGGCTCACTCTATGTCTCGACCCTCACAAATGATTACAAGTGCTTTTACTAGACATTTCGGCTAAAAACTGAAGTACATGCTGAAAGAGCTATCATAGAATGGATGATTTCATGCATTTGATTTTCTTATGTTTTCTTTTATGCAAACAATCTTGATTACCCAAAACACTCACCTCTTCAAATGCAATTTTCATCAAAGAAGAGAACGTATCAGAATGCAAACCACTCAAAACAAACCATATCACGATTGAATTTCCAATATAAAAACACAAGTAGTTGGAATACCATCATTCACATAACTAGAAAGGATGTATAATATATGGAATATCTAAATGCATGTAAGATTTGAAGAAATGACTCTTAAGGTAACAGGAGGTAGAAATCCTAAAATAATACATCCAATTAATAGAAACTTAAATTATATGATTTTAGATCTAAAAGCAGGTATTGGATTTTACTTATTTGAAAATTCATGCATTTTGAATACGTTTTGTTATCATACATACAAAACAATGCAAAAGGTAATGAATAGAAAAAAACCCGACACGTTGATGTTTCATACCATGTTCCTCCAATAAGTGATGCAAACATACGTCGGATCATATGTTCATGATATTTTTGAAAAACAAATTTATTTTTCCTTTCATGCACGTGACTCATTGAATCCCCATGATTTTAAGTAGGATGTCACATGTTTGTGTAGCTAAATGGGACTTTTTAAGAATCGTATCTTTTTTCTTGTTTACATCACGTATTGAAAACCGATTTCAACCAAATTCTACCATTCAATTAATCAAAATTTCAGGTTGTCGTTGAAATCACATGTATTTGACATGTTATCACCATTTATGAGGACCGTTGCAATGAATGGATTTTTCATCCTTGTTGATTTACCTTGAGCTACACCCATCACCTGTCACGTTTGACAAGATAATTTGATGCATATGTTATGATTTTAGGCTTTCGATTGTTCAAAATATGGAGAGTTGTGAGGATGTCATAATGTTTTGGAAACCGTATTTTTGCATTTGATATAGCTTTCCAACATGGAAATTGCTATCTGTATTTACTATTGTTTCATTGTGTTATACACGATGTATCATTTCTGTATGTATTCCTCTTTGCACTGAGTTTCCCGGATTTTTTATGATTTGCCAGATGCTTTTCAATAATTATTTCTTATATTCAATTAACAACTTAAAAAATAATCCTACATTTGATAAACACATTTATTGCACATGCTTTCATTTTCATCCTAATCTTTCATTCATGTTTTCCTTCTCTTTTTAATTTTTCTATATCTTACTAAATAGTATATCTTGATTATATCTCCTTATAACTGCAATTTTTGCTTTTGCATTTTTAATTTTGTTATTGAGTTGTTTCATTTTCAATGAAAACACATTTTTGAGAGCTTTCTTTCTTGCTATGATGTTAAAGTTTTATTCTCATTCGAATGGCGTCTTTTCCCTTTTGAAACTATGTTTGTTACAACATTGTTCTCCTTTGGAATGACACAATAGGACGGATGATGAATGGTCAGAAGTGGATGATCTGGCATTTCTTTTCTTCAGCCCTGTTTTATGTGACTGTATAATATGATGAATACTTGAAATTAGATGAAGAAGCCCATTTGGCAATAGTTTTGCATGTTGCTTAAACTTGTTGAAGCGTTGATTATCCTGGGAGCTACTGAATCTGGCCAGTAACGATTGTCAGAGCTGAGATGATTTCAAATTCGTTCCAGATAGAACAATACCCTCTTATCGCAATTTGAAAATATTCGATACCCCGGTTTCAAAATCTAAACTCTTCAAACCCCTCATTACTGAAATTGTCTACATAGGTTGCATCATGTATCATTTGTTGTTTCCAAAAGCCTCGCATTCACTTTCTTGTTCAGAAGGAATCTTGTGACGGCTTGCGGTTTAGATTGTTTTGTTACAATATTCCCCGACATGAGGGGTATCTTGTTATGTCACAATATACCCCGTGTCTATATGGATTTGTTCAAAGTATTTTTAGTATTTTTTATTGCTGGGCGCTTGTCCTCAAAAACAGATGGAAAAGCTTCCTTTAGCCAGTTGACGTCTTTGAATTGTTCGCGTGTTTATTTTTTTGAGACATCCCTTCCCAAATAACGTTGTGCAACGTAGAAGCCCACCCCCCCCCACCCTTCATGGAATTCATGGAAGGTTTCGTTTCTTACAATAAAATGTATGTATTGAGATGTTTCACTTTTCACAAAATGGAGATGTCTGGACAATGACCATATACCTGATGGGGTACCTTGTTTGTAATTCACTGGCTATGGGGAGTCTATATATTATAGATTTGAAGTCAGGGGCTATGGACATCAAAATCGATATACTGGACGAAAGGAAATTAAAATCCTTCGGAACGGGTGGATAGAATTTTCGAAAACAAGGAACGGGGTACTTCGTATGCCTAGCACTTGACGCGACGTAAGGAAGAACGGGGCCCAGGAGATCGTTACCGCCGTCCTAGATAGCGATCCTACGGGTTGAGGTCCACCCGCAAAGATCAAAACACCCTCGCGCTGCAACGGCGGTCGGTGCGCCTCATGCGCCGCTGACCACTGGGCTATACGAACAAAACGCAATCGGAAGGTGGCGCACGTTCCCCTCAGCCTCCGAGTGATCACATCCTATCGCGGCGGATACGTAGCGATACTGCAGGAGGCGCGGGCGGAGAAAACAAAGGGGGGGAGGTGATCTGAGCAGGGGGGGGGGGGGGGGGGGGGGGGGGGGGGGAAACCGGCGGTCGAACGCATAGGCAGTGGACAAGTCATTAAAGAAAGATTGAAAGCGATCTGCAAAAAACTAATGACGGGTGCGAATACACATCCAGATATGGAAATATTACTCAGATAACTTGTGCTGTTTCACTTTCAATCAATCTCTCTCTCTCTCACTCTCTCTCTCCCTCTCTCTCTCTCTCCCTCTCATTCTCGCTCTTCCTCTAGGCCTCAAGGGGTGAGAGATGAATACAAAGATGGCAACCTGTCCCAAAGCCGCACACCCAATGTCGAGGATCGTATCCCATGATGCCCAGATGAAAAGAGGAGATGGCGATCATCTGGCCATTGAAGAGCCAACATGCGTTGGAGACCTGTAAGGGTCGATACAAACCACCCATAAGCCATACGACCTCAACTCACGACGTGATATTGTGTTGAGCTCAACTCGTAGGGCCGATCAACTTGTTTGTCGCAAACCACATATAGCAAGTTCCTATTCTCTTTCTTCACGTATGCCTCACAAATTTCCACGTCCAAGTTCATTTAGTACTAGTGTGACAACATCCACTCGAAAGAAACATGCATGTTTGAAATTTGTGTTTTTGATAATTCTGAAAGTGGCATGACGTCGTTCATATGACAATACCACTTGTTTAGATACAATCACAAATCAAAAATTGAAAAAAAAAACAACAATTCTTTGGTAACAAAGTTGTACAGAAGTAATGACATTGTGGAATGTTGCAACAATTCACTACATCACTATCGTTGTAACAACATTCAACAAAAATAATCAATGTTGTAGTTTGCTTTCCTTATTCATCCTCCGTGCAAATCGAGAATATACGTAGCAGCACATGGTCTTGGTTCCAAACATTTCACAATGTTTCTATACGTTTCATCCTGTTAAAGTATGTTGTTACAGGCTTTGTGTAATTTTCGTTTGTTCAAAAGAAGAAACAAAACACTACCCTGATTTGTTCCATGGAGGTATGAAATTGGCCTAAGTCAAGACAAGGCTTGTTCACGACCCATGTTGCCCTTCAAATTGTAACAAGGAAGGCACCAGCATAATCTTGCGTAAACATATACATATACATATACATATACATATACATATACATATACATATACATATACAT
>SZWC01021414.1:0-14102 GCA_023375785.1 Penium margaritaceum | reverse complement strand
ATACATATACATATACATATACATATACATATACATATACATATACATATACATATACATATACATATACATATACATATACATATACATATACATATACAAATACATATACATATACATGTACATTTACATATAGATCTACATATACATGTACATATACATGTACATGTACACATACATATTCATATTCATATACACATGCTTATACATGTACATATACATGTACATGAGTATACATAAAGGTTAAACAAACATTAATAATGTTTCACCCTTACATTTCAAATGGTTTTGTCAATTGGGTGCTTGTAAAATCGAATTGTATAACTACATTACTTAAGACACATGCTTTCTAACTATAATGAGAACAAAAGGATCACCTTTACTCGAATTCGTAACCTGAAGAACAATGTTTAATGATACATTTATTTGAATTTTAAATGGTTACAACATCTTGAATTCTCCTTTTTATAAATAAAAATGATTTAAATGAGATTTTGTGTTAATATAATATGCATTTATGAAAGCGTTACATGGGGAAAAGTATACACGAGTTGTATGGCTTGCAATTTTTGCTGATTAAGTTACAAATAACATGGGAAACCATTTTATAGTGTATGTCTCCCAAATGTGTGGACGTATCGTTTGTGGAAACCAATTTATGATTAATGCACATATTCTTCAACACTTGCAGGGAGCACCAAGTACCAATTACATATGTTCATCTGATTTCCAATTTTTCAAATAGTAAGTCTTAAGTGAGTAAAAAATAGAAAGGCCTCACAATGATGTCTTTTGTGTATTCATTGACTGAGAATGTTTTAGCAAAAAGAGGCATAATGGTAAGAAGGAATTTGAGAGTAATTGAAATGGAGAGTAAGATGGTAAAATGTTTTTGACACACCTGATAAGGGTTTTAAAGACTAATGAAACGACTTTATTTTGCTTTAAAATTGTTTGAGGGCAGCATGAGTTGTACATGTGAGGTTTTGCTCATTGATTTTTTCGACATTGTATCTATGCATTTCACTTAGATAGGAGCTCCATCGTCCCAAAAAATGTCTTTTCATAACGTTCCCTCAACGATGGCTCATAAGATTGATTTTTTCTTCTTGAAATATCCGTTCAAGTGCAATGTCAAAACAAAGTAGTGCCGGATATTCGAATCCGTGTTCTCTGATATAGACTTATATATATATATGTATATACTTGTACAATTCCGCATCTTCTTTCCTGTCTCGAACGAGTATGGGCGTGTTGTCGATCGAGCATCAGCCATATGCTTAACATTTGAAAGGGAATGGTAACCCTCTTGTAGTTTCAGATGGCATGACCGTTTGAATGCTATGTTTTTGGCAGTTGGAATTTAGCGTATTCCTTCAAAAGCCCTCCAAGAAAACTTCCTATTGACAGACATTTGTCAGAAAGCTGGCTACATTCAAGAATTCCTAAAAGACAAGATACAACTTGAAACCTCCTTGTGTTCATTACATGGTCTCGAGCAAACTGCCAAAAAAGCAAGTGAAGAAGAAAACAGTGAGGTTGACGATGCTAGACCAAAATAAGGTCGTGCTCAGTTGGGTTATTAGCACAACGAAGTGTTCGGGAAAAGTCAATTCTATAATGTGGAGTAGCGGATTTCTAGCCTCTACAACCGTGGCACTTGCGCACATCATTGGAGTAGTGAAGCAACTGCTCATGAAGACTAGACGAAAACCGATGGCAACTCAGAAAAATAAACAGTGAAGACGAGCGACGCCACGTTCATGAGGACAAACAAGAGCCTAGTTCGAGATCGGTCAACAGCGATGCAAGGTTTTTCAACGCCGTGCACCAAAAAACAAGGCATTGCTCATGACTTTGCTACAGACAGCTTCGTAGCCTAGGTTTTCTTCTTGGTGGCTTTGACAGCCTTAGAGGTCAGGGAACCTATGCTGCATCTTTGAGGGATTCTTCCCCTCTCTTGCGTGGGCTCTCAGTTAAAGGACTGTGCCCCATGTGACAAGGTCACATCAGTTGAGGTACCCACGAGACTTTTGTCCTCATGGGTTATGTGGGACTCGCACCCACTAAACCTCACCCCTGAGAGTATCTTCATTACGGGTCGTAACCGTGTGGTTGGGGGTTCAGTGGCTGCTTTTACACGGTCCCCTGGAATACTCATCCCTCTGAATGATGATTATTGTGTAACCAGATGGAGCAGAATAGAGGGTGTAGGATGAAGTGTGGTGGGTTTAGTTTCTTATCTCTTTTTCAAAGGATAATGGAGCTCAAATATGAGCAAGCATTTGACAAAGCTGGGATTTTTTGCGTTCTTTTGACAGCAATGACACATGTAGATTAAGCTGCAGTGTGTAGGCTGGCATGACAATATGGCATAACATTGCTATGGGATTACGTAGGTTTTGTGTCAAGGTCAAAGATACATTGGTCCTAAATGTCCACATTTCTCTCAAGGTGATTGCTTTTAATAGTTGCCACCATTTAAAGTTTTGGTCATTGTGTTGGAAAAGAAAGGGTGTCCTTGCTTCGAGTCCACAAATCAGGTGTAGAGAAAGGTTTGTTTTTTGTATGATGTGTTTGACTTTTGGGCATTGGTTGAAGGCATGTGTGATTTTTTCATAGTGTAGATTGCAGAGTGGATAGATGACTTCAAAGGGCTGTGGGAGAAAGTGTAATCTGATCCAAACTTGGATGCTTCTGATTGCGACTCAGATTATAATGTCTTTTGGCTCTGGAGGGATGAGGTTTGATTGTAGCGTTTCTCTGAGAAATTTTGAGTTTGGGGGGTTGATGTTTTCCAGTGCCCACTTTTCTTGATAAGGATTCATTGCTTGGGAGGGGGAGGTAGCATTGGTAGAGCATCATTAGTTTTGGTTTTCTTGAAGTTTGTATCCTCTAGGATGGTATCATTGTGTCATTACTATAGCAACCAAAGCGTCCTTCTTCCACATGAACTAGGGTCCATAGACTGATATCGTGTACAGGTGTATCAAGGAAGGGTGTTTGGGCTAGTTCTCTCTCTGGTAACAGTGTTAGGTTTGTAATGATACTGTAGTCCTCTTCCTTTTTCATTCAGTAGATTAAACTAGGTGGCTGGTGTGTGTTGGATGTTATGCACCAGTGCGTGAACTGTAGTGAGTCGTTAGTGCATGTGCCTCCTATGACTTTGACCTAGTCATTTGGTAGATTCTTCATAACTTTGTCGAGGATGGTGGTGTCCTGGAATGTTTGGAGGGTAGAAATATTTGGCACAAAAGTGTTGTCTATTTGCATTGCCACTACAAGGAAGAGATGTTTTATGTGGAGTTCCATGTCTAGCAAGAAATGTTCTCGTTTATCTTGTACAAAAGGCTTGCTGTTTGTATTACGAATGAAATGATTGTATGCGACGTACCCTTCTAGGATTTTTGCTTTCATCTTCTTGGCAGTAGGATGGTTGGTTTAGTTTTCAAGAAGCATCTTAGCATCTTTGTCCATCTTGAGTTCCCTAATGATTTGTGCTTAAGGATGGCCGGGTCTGAAAGAAAGAAGCATCCCATTTTAGGGAAGCAGTTCGTGTGGCATGCCACCTTTTTCCACATGTCTTTGGATGGTGTGAGAACTTTTTATGCTTGCATTGCACACTATCCATGGATGATACACTGAGGCCAGGGTATTCCGAGGCATCCATGTTGGGTCGGAAGGATTGCTTGTTGTTTGTCAATGAAGCTAAGTTTTCCATCTTGTTTGGACACGGAAAGGAAATTGAGGATAGTATGATGGATGTATTTTAATATTTCAATTGATGGTGGGCACATTTTTTAATGGTAGAGGAATTTGGGGACTAATCAGTGTCTTATCATGGTGAGTTTAGTTACGATAGTGAAGTAGAATTTGCGCCATAGGACATCTGAGTGATAAAGTTCTTTTGCTACTTTGGACCACATTGCCATGCTGCTCATATCATGTTCTAGATTCAAAGTTACTACGCCCTGTGGGTCAGTGGTTCCTTGATACATGTCTGTTTGTGGGGTCGTTGAGTGTGGGCCTGATCAAAAGAGTAATGCTTTTCCGGCATTGGCTTTTGAGCCTGATAGAGGAGAGCTTAGTTTGAGGATTTGGATTGCGTTATTTAGATTAGTTCGGTCCTTGACCACGAATGTCGTGTCGTCTAAATATGCCCCAAAGGCTGGGCATTCAGGAAAGGAGACGATTGCTTTATCTATGTAGGTTTTGAAACATTGGTTAAAGTGTTCCATTGTGATTATGAAGATGAGGGAGGCTATGGGAAATCCTTGTCTCACACCTGTTCCCATTATGATATGTTCCAATTCATGCCCATTGATGAGAAAACTTGTTTCAGTGTTTGGTAACATTGATAGTATGCAGCCGTTAAACCATGGGGGGAAACCCATTCTAGCCAGGGTTTTGTAAAGGTGGGGGCATAGAAAAGTGTCGTATGCCTTCTCAAAATCTGCTAGAACAAGATTTAAGTTTTTCTTGGTATGGGAGGACCAATGTTGTGTATCAAAGATGCAAGACATGGTGTCTTTGATTTTCCGACCATGAACAAATCCAGTCTGTTTAGGGCTTATGATGTATGGCAATACGTTCTTGAGCCTGTCAGCCATTACTTTGGCTAGGATTTTGTGGATGGTGTTTACGAGTGAGATTGGTTGGTAGTTCGTTATGTCAGTTGGGTCCCCTTTTTTTAAGAGAAGACATGTTACTGAGTTTGTGAAAAGTGGATATATTTGGGGGTGTTGAAGCATGTTGTGGAAGGTTTCCACCAGTAGCCTAGTGATGTTTTTTGCAGCATGGTAGACTTCTGCCGAAAGCCCGTTTGGTCTTGGTGCTTTTCTTTTGGGTAGGTTTTGAATGTAGTATGTGATTTCCTCTTCAGATAACGGTGCTCTCAGCAGTTGCATAAGAGACACTATTAGTTATGCCAGATTACTTCTTCTTTGAGTTTCAAATCTGTTGAGACCGTTCCATCTTTTATCTTGAGTGCTGCAATTCTGACTACGCATTTCTAATCTTTGATGTGGCTGGTGAGTAGCAATGAAGCATGACAAATGCTATCAATTTAGGTTTGTTGTGCAATGGTTCGTTGTACTAATGGTCTAATAGGACATACGTGTTGAGTGAGTTCTCGAATTTAAGGAGGTCGCTTTTCAATTTTGAGTTGTAAGGGCCAGCACATAAGGATTATGTTATTTTCTCAGTTTTGGTATTAAGGTCGATTATTGTTTTAAGTTTTCTCTTTTGCTCTTTTTTCTGCGTAGTTTTTGAAGGCTTAACAAATTATGTCCAAGTGGTCTATCTAGTAGGGAGGTTTTCATTTTCCAAATGCCTTGACCAGGCGCATCGTCCCATTTTATATTTAGTTTGATTCCAGCTGCTACTATGTGGTTAGTTAGGTTGCAATGTACTCTGACATGAAAGGTGTCAGTAATGGAGTTATTGATTTTGTCATGATGGTAGATGTTGTCTATCGTGGAAGAAGAATTGTGGGCTGATGAGTGAAAGGTGTAGATCAGATCAAGGGGTTTCAGTGTTCATGAACTGTCATGTAGATTATGTACAGTTCCTTTCTTTGTTAGGTGAGCTTAGTCCTTTGGTAGCTCTCTAGGTAGTCTGTCTATTGGATAGCATGTTGTGTTAAAATCACCCTTTAGGAGGTCGGTGGGGTACTCGGTTAGAAATTGGTCAATAGATTTAAGGATGCTTTTTTGATTCTTCAGTTGTGGGGGAGCATAGATCAAGGTGAAAACTAGCCGCATGTCCCAGATTTGGAAAATGTCCTGGCATATACGTTGTTTCCACTATTCCTTGATTTGGTGTGTGTGAAACTAGAGATGTCTTTATTGTGAAGTATGCATGTTCTGCTTGTGTGCGTGGAATCGGAGAAGGCCTATGTGATATCCAAACGAACTTATTTGCGTAGTTCCTTGATTTTGCGGACAGTGTCCAGGATGCTGTCTATGAGGACACAAAAAGCTTGTTTTTGTGATTCCAGGAAGTTCTTTAAGAATGGTATTTTCTCAGATTTAGCGATGTCATTGATGTTTAGGCATAGGATGGTTAGATTGTTTTCTCGCGGGGTGATTGTAGGGATGGCATTCACAACGGTTGTTCCCATCCTTTTCTGGAATCAATGCTCTAAGTGCGTTGATGCGGCTCCATTTTTGTTTTTCCTTATTGGTATAGGGGTCCCTGTTCTGCTTATTTTGTTTTTAGTTTTGCCGATATCTATCGGTTGTCTTTGTCTTTTGTTGTTTTTCCCGTTGGAGTTGGGTTGGTGTCTAGATTTGCTTCTTTCTGAGGAAAAGGTGAAGGGGGTGTTACTGGTTGTTCTTTGTGGTGTGGCTTCCTCCATATCATGCTCCAAGTTTTATCATTTTGGCTTGCTGGTATGGGTACTTGGATTCTTAGTGACTTGTCTAGGTGATGAGTGAGTGGTGTCATCGCCAGGGAGTGAGAGCGTGTGTCAAGAAGATGCTGGGTATTCTGGTGTTAGTGGTCTTTGAGTAAGGTGTGTTTGCCTTTCATCATGGCCTGTAAGTAGCGAGACAATGCTATTGTTTTTTGGGCCGCCACCATCAAAATTGTTGTGGTTGATAGATGTTTGCTGAGAGAAATTTTGTGGTTTGGGTTGGCGTGTTTGTGATGGTACTTTTAGACTTTGTTGGATGAGTTGGTATGTGATCAGTAAGTTGTGATTGTGCTGTACGAGTGATTATGAGGGGAGCTACTAGTAGGAGGAAGAAAATGTGGGTAGTGGTGATGGCTATTGCACTATTTGAAGTGATGAGTCGAGATGTCACTGTGAAATATGCTAGACTGTGAGCATAGTTCTAATAATGTGTACTAGTTTATCTATGTCTACTGTCTGTTTTGGTGTGGGATGGGTGGTTGCTCATCCTTTGTGGAGTCATATAGTGGAATGGCTGAGTGATATACAAGGTGAATGTACGCATGTTTTCATAACATGTGGATGATTTGTTGTATTGGAATTCATGTTGATTTCCCAAGGTTGGTTTTTGTTCCTTGCTACTTTTGATATGTCATTGAAACATGTGCCAAGTATCTGCCTTTGAGATGAGGAAGAGTCTGATTGTCCTTTTTGTGGAATTGATGTATATTTTTAGGTAGATTGAGGCATGTAAAAGTGGAGCCAGTGTGCAAGCCAGCCATTGGTGGTTTGATGTCTGATGGTGTTTTTCCTCTTTCTCTTCATGCTCATTGTTACGATAGCGGTACTCTGTGAATGTGCCATGGGAGAAAGAAGTTTGTTGAAGATGGTATTCCCAAGACAGTGACTGTAATTTTTGGTAAGGTACAAAAGGTAGTTACCAAAACACACATTTGTTGTTCCTGTTTTTGCTTATTCTTTTAGGGAAGATGTTGTTTTCAAAGGGGTTCTTTGTGTTGAATGATAGTTGAGCTTGTATAAGGTTAGTGTCAAGTTTTAGTGCACGGGAATCACCTTCAGCGGCATTGCCAACATGTGTAGGATCCTAAAGAGTACAAAAGATGTGTTTTTAGGGGTGATAGAACTGGAGGGGACTAGGAGAAAAAAATTGTGACCAGGAAAAAACTGATTTGGAAACATTAATGACACTTTTCCGAAACATATCGGGCCAGAGATGTGTGCCGGAGCTACCCTGACTTGTCAGTCTATTGACATGACTGCATTGTGCCAATACACTTATTGGACATATGTCTTGTTGAATCTGGGCTGTACGACAACTTATTGTTGCATTGCTAATAGAAGGGGACTTGGCTGAACAGATGCCACGTGGCTTTTCCTGACAGAGAGGTTGTGCACTGAGAGAGAGAGAGGCAGAGGCACTGGTAAGGGAGCCCATGGTGATGTCCTGTGAAGGCAGTTTTCCACCTGCCGGTGTGCTTCATTCCTTCCTCCAGACATGAGACCTCTCAGAAGAGCATGAGAAAGAGAGATTATTAGTTGAGTCATAAAGCACAATAGAGTGTGGGAACGGGGGTGAGGCACATGCATTTAGAGCTTGAGCTTTGACTTCAGAATGTGCAAGTCTGTGTTGAGGTTCACAATGAGCTTTTCCAGGGAGGGGTTTTTCTTGTAACTCAAACGAGCCTCTCCATGAATTTGTTTTCATAGCGTGCTTGTGTAGCACATCAAGAGAACCTCCTTTGAAATAGTGACAGGCTAGGTAGTTGAAAACAAACAATTCTGAGACTTTGCCAGCATTGGAGAAGATGAAACCCTTGTGTGCCTCCCAAACAAGAGTAAAATATGTTGTTCCGATATGGCGCACTGCACATGATTACAGGAAGATTCATATGGTTCTTAGTGTAAACTACACATGGATTAGATGTTGAGATCTTACCATTCTGGCTATGAACGTCAGATATGGTGCGTGCATTGTGGATTGGGTGGGAGCGGGTCTGCGGGAAGAGTCCATGATAGCATGTGTGGTGATTGTTGTTGCATAACTCGCAGAATAAACCATTGGAGTTCAGAATGATCTCCTTTGGATGTCTTGGGATTGTGAAAATAGGCATCACTTCCTTGAAAGAGAAGTCCTTATAGTGGGAGATTGGGACATCCATGATGGGGTTTGATGTCTGTCCAGTGAGAGGGTGGACATAGTGGTGGAGATACAGGATCTGCTCCAGAGGTGCTTTTAGCTTTTTCGTCTGTCTTTTGACATTTAGAATGCGGCAAATATCAGTTTGCCAAAAGACTGTTGGAATTCCGCGGATGGCCAGTGTGGGGTCATCTGAGTTGCAGAGCTTATGGGCTTTGAGTTTAGGGCATGAAGCCTTCGTGATGATGACTTCAACCTTGCCATCGAAGTCCGTGTTCATAAATAGCAAGAGCGTCAGCAGACACGTGGTGTAAAGGATAAGGTTTGTGTCAGAAATGTGAAAGATCTTACCAGCTGGTGAGTTGTGTAGTATTGACAGTGCGGCTGCGAGGCCTTGGTGCTTGCTTTGGCAGCAATTTCAGGTCAGCGACAGCTCACGTAAATGGAATTGCCTCAGATCACTTAAGCGCATGATGGATCGAGCAAGTACTGGACTTGATCATGAACTCACAGAGGAGAACAACAAAGTAAATGTCGGGAATGTTCTAGAACATTGAATGTCAATCGCCCACTACCCTGTTCAGGGGACAGGAAGTCACACATACAATGTCTGGGATTTTTTTGTCTAATAGTCTTGAAATTATAAGATAAGTTTTTAATTCACTACTAGTTCTCAGGTTGAGATTCCATATCGGTCTCAAATGGGTAATCCTCAAAATTTTCAATTCTATGAAATAATAGATATGTCTAGATGTATCAATAATGTATTTCATAATGGTAGTTTTGGTCCAAATACATGAAAATACATGTGCATATATGTTTTCATATCGTTGTATTTGTGGATAAATGACATCTAAGGAAATGATTTAATATGTATCATGAATGAAAAAGTATATTCAGTCTTGATTGAATGCATATGCTGATATATAGATATAAATAGAATAAACGACATGTATGAAGGACAATATTGATATTCAAAAACTTTACGTAGATATACATATGGATATAAATATAAAAGTCAATGTAAAAATGCAGAGATATACGTTTGAGCATTTATATGTACATGGATATTGATATAGATGTTGATTCATCTACTTATACATGGACAGCCATTAATTTACAGATTGATAAAGATACAAATAATACATTCTTAACTATGTATATAGTAATGGTTATTGTAATAATTATGTATTAACGTATTTATTACGAATTCAATAACTAAATTCATATATACAATCAAATGAAAATATATCTATACATTATCGTCTGTATTGGATAACAATCGTTAATCCATCTACTCACTACCTACATCTGTAAATGATAGACTTGATAAATGTTTAGATGTATGCTTAAACCTACATCTACATGTAGTTGTGTATACACATCCATAAAACATATCTATTTTTCCTATCATCCATGTCCTTCATTGAAAGTAATTTAAATTCATCTTTTTACATGTGCATAAAAACACATATCTACATTTTGATATTAAGTATATACTTTTATGTATTTTTATATTCTTTACCCATAAGGATACATTTGTGTTCACTTACAGATGCACATGTGTTCATTCAGTTTGAAACTAATGTATTTAGTTTTTCATAACATGCTTTTCTTCCAAAAAGGACTAATGTTCACCTCCAATACAGATTTGGAATGTCAATCTGAACATGAGGGGCGAATTAAAACGAATTCTCCTCAAATTTAAGAGTACAAGGGTAACACATTTGGCAATTTGTACTTGCTAATTCCAGTCGCCTGCTTAGGGAAATTGTGGACTGACATTCAACTTTCCGCAACATTTTTGGCATCTACTTGTTGATGTTCTCATTTGCAAGTGTGAAATCAATTCTAGTCCTCGCTCGATCCATCATGCGCTCAAGTGATCTGAGGCAGTTGCATTTAGGTGCGCTGTCGCTGACCTGAAATGACTGCCGAAGCAAGCACCTAGGCTGAGAAGCTATCTCTAGCGAAGTCATGAGCAATGCCATGTACTTTGGTGCGCTACTTTGAAACAATTGGCATCGCTGATGACCGATCTAAAAGTCAGGAACACTCTTGTTCGTCCTCAAAAACGCAGCATCCTTCTTGTCTTCACTGAAAAAAAAACCTAGACCAAGACAACGTGTTGAAAAAACTGAAGAGAAACCAGAGGACGGGAAAACGTTCAAGAAATGGTAAGACTTGACATGAGAAGAAAGTCTTTCCTGTTGTTGAAGTTTGTTTGTGATGTGTATTGCATGAAAAGAGCATAAAAAATGCCTTAGCTATTTCATCTAGAGCGAATTAAAGTTTAGACTAAACAAAACGTCGACATTACTAAATGCAGATGTTAATGGCATTTGTCATGTTTTTTTCTACAGAAAGATATAGATTTAGATATAGATATAGATACATTTATAGATATAGATGTAGACATAGATATAGAAATAGAAATAGATATAGAAATTGATAAACATATAGATATAGATATATATATGGATATACATATAGACACATTAATAGATATAGATATAGACATAGATATAGATATAGATATAGATATAGATATAGATATAGATATAGATATAGATATAGATATAGATATAGATATAGATATAGATATAGATATAGATATAGATAAATATATAGATATAGATATAGATATAGATATAGATATAGATATAGATATAGATATAGATATAGATATAGATATAGATATAGATATAGATATAGACATAGATATCGTTATAGATATAGATATAGATATAGATATAGATATAGATATAGATATAGATATAGATATAGATGTAGATATAGATGTAGATATAGTTTTAGATATAGATATAGATATAGATATAGATATACACATATATATAGATATAGATATAGATATAGATATAGATATAGATATAGATATAGATATAGATGTAGATATAGATATAGATATAGATATAGATAAAGATATAGATATAGATATAGATATAGATATATATATATAGATATAGATATAGATCTAGATATAGATATAGATATAGATATAGATATAGCTATAGATATAGATATAGATATAGATATAGATATCGATATCGATATAGATATAGATATAGATATAGATATAGATAGAGATATAGATATAGATATAGATATAGATATAGAGATAGATATAGATATAGATATAGATATAGATATATATATATAGATATAGATATAGATCTAGATATAGATATAGATATAGATATAGATATAGCTATAGATATAGATATAGATATAGATATAGATATCGATATCGATATAGATATAGATATAGATATAGATATAGATAGAGATATAGATATAGATATAGATATAGATATAGAGATAGATATAGATATAGATATAGATATAGATATATATATATAGATATAGATATAGATCTAGATATAGATATAGATATAGATATAGATATAGCTATAGATATAGATATAGATATAGATATAGATATCGATATCGATATAGATATAGATATAGATATAGATATAGATAGAGATATAGATATAGATATAGATATAGATATAGAGATAGATATAGATATAGATATAGATATAGATATATATATATAGATATAGATATAGATCTAGATATAGATATAGATATAGATATAGATATAGCTATAGATATAGATATAGATATAGATATAGATATCGATATCGATATAGATATAGATATAGATATAGATATAGATAGAGATATAGATATAGATATAGATATAGATATAGAGATAGATATAGATATAGATATAGATATAGATATATATATATAGATATAGATATAGATCTAGATATAGATATAGATATAGATATAGATATAGCTATAGATATAGATATAGATATAGATATAGATATCGATATCGATATAGATATAGATATAGATATAGATATAGATAGAGATATAGATATAGATATAGATATAGATATAGAGATAGATATAGATATAGATATAGATATAGATATATATATATAGATATAGATATAGATCTAGATATAGATATAGATATAGATATAGATATAGCTATAGATATAGATATAGATATAGATATAGATATCGATATCGATATAGATATAGATATAGATATAGATATAGATAGAGATATAGATATAGATATAGATATAGATATAGAGATAGATATAGATATAGATATAGATATAGATATATATATATAGATATAGATATAGATCTAGATATAGATATAGATATAGATATAGATATAGCTATAGATATAGATATAGATATAGATATAGATATCGATATCGATATAGATATAGATATAGATATAGATATAGATAGAGATATAGATATAGATATAGATATAGATATAGAGATAGATATAGATATAGATATAGATATAGATATATATATATAGATATAGATATAGATCTAGATATAGATATAGATATAGATATAGATATAGCTATAGATATAGATATAGATATAGATATAGATATCGATATCGATATAGATATAGATATAGATATAGATATAGATAGAGATATAGATATAGATATAGATATAGATATAGAGATAGATATAGATATAGATATAGATATAGATATATATATATAGATATAGATATAGATCTAGATATAGATATAGATATAGATATAGATATAGCTATAGATATAGATATAGATATAGATATAGATATCGATATCGATATAGATATAGATATAGATATAGATATAGATAGAGATATAGATATAGATATAGATATAGATATAGAGATAGATATAGATATAGATATAGATATAGATATATATATATAGATATAGATATAGATCTAGATATAGATATAGATATAGATATAGATATAGCTATAGATATAGATATAGATATAGATATAGATATCGATATCGATATAGATATAGATATAGATATAGATATAGATAGAGATATAGATATAGATATAGATATAGATATAGAGATAGATATAGATATAGATATAGATATAGATATATATATATAGATATAGATATAGATCTAGATATAGATATAGATATAGATATAGATATAGCTATAGATATAGATATAGATATAGATATAGATATCGATATCGATATAGATATAGATATAGATATAGATATAGATAGAGATATAGATATAGATATAGATATAGATATAGAGATAGATATAGATATAGATATAGATATAGATATATATATATAGATATAGATATAGATCTAGATATAGATATAGATATAGATATAGATATAGATATAGATATAGATATAGATATAGATATAGATATAGATATAGATATAGATATAGATATAGATGTAGATACAGATGTAGATATAGATATAGATATGGATACAGCTAAGGATATATATATAGACATAGATATAGATATAGATATAGATATAGATATAGATATAGATATAGATATAGATATAGATATAGATAAGGATATATAGATATAGATATAGATATAGATATAGATATAGATATAGATATAGATAAAGATATATGTAAAGATATAGATATAGATATAGATATAGATATAGATATAGATATAGATATAGATATAGATATAGA
>SZWC01021413.1:19675-37292 GCA_023375785.1 Penium margaritaceum | reverse complement strand
GGCAAGCGTGCTGGTGGGTTGGGTGGGCGGGCAGGGGTGTGTGTGTGCGTGCATGCATGTGTGCACTTGTGCGTGCATGCATGCCTGGGTGCGTACATGCAAAACACTCGCCGCAAAGCTGACAGTCGACAGAGAAGAAGAACATCAGCAGTTCAGAACGGAGTTTTTGCACCGCCAACTTTCCTTTTCTGCTGCATGCAGCGGACAGGCAGCCACACAGAGGATGCCGCGAAGCCAGAAACGTACACAGACTTCCAGGCGGACGCCACACCAACACTGAGCATACAGCCTCATGGGGAACGGGGGACGGGAGGGGGGGGGGGGAAGGGGAGCGGGGGAGTGGGTGTGGGGAGGCGGAAGGGGTGGGGGGGGGGAGGTCCCCACCTTGTGAGTCCATTCCGTAGCCTCAGCGGTTTGCAGGAGAAGCGCTATTGACACGGCCGCGACGGTGAGCAGCGGCATGGCGACGGACCAGGTCGCCATTCTGATGCAGGGAGAGGAGAGGAGAGCAGTCGTGGCACTCGAATGCCTCGAGAGACACCTGGCCTGTAGGTTGGAGCAGGTTCGCGCCTTCTGGACCGCACGTTGGGTTGGTTCTGCGCACGAAACCTGGTGAAATCATTCGCTGTCACGACGCGTGAGACGGAAAGTGCCCCCTGCGAACGGACGGAGCAGGGGGAGGGGGGGGGAGGAACGGAGCGGCTGAAAGCGCAGATCACCTGATGAGATCTGCGCCTGCAGTTGCACCTCAACTAGCAGGTGCCTTGCTTGCTGCCCGCCCCTGAGCCGGCAGGACCGGCAGGACCGGCAGGACTGAGCCGGCTGTTCGCCCTTCGATCGGATGAGGGAGCGGATGCAGAAACTGGCCCAATAGCCCTGCTAGCATCAGAAGGGCAGCCCACTTGCCAGCCCCCGCCCAACTTTGAATGGACAACTTGGAGACCTTGCCCCTGGCCTCCCGCTAAGCTTCACTGCGGGAGAAACGTCGGCGCACAGAGCCTAACCTTGCGACTGCCCTGGGGACACCTGGAGCTCCAAACCAACCAAGACAGACGCACCGCGTCGAAGGCGCTAGTTGCCGCTGCTGATGACGATGCTGCTGCTACCACTGCCTTGGCTCTCGAAACTCTCCAGCACTACCCACTGCAGAGAAAATCACGCAAACCGCCATTGTTCCCTATCCACCGTTTTCACGTAGCACCCGCACAACACTAATCCCGCCTTCCTAAGTTTGGATTATACAACACGGCCATTGCGACTCAGTGATGTGGCACAGTTGACCACGAATGCTTGTGTGGTCAACGGCGCTTGCAACCATTATTATCATGAGAGTGGCTTTGTTGACTCTCTATGAATATAGATAAAATTTTCCTCCCTCATTACTCAAGCAGTCCATTTCATTTCGCAAACTTGTTCTGACATCCTAATTTGGCTGTCAGGTGGGCATTGCATGAGTAGACATGGCCAAAAGTGAAGCCCACAAGCAGTTTTGCCCCAAAATATGTTTTGTGTGGCCGTCTGACAAACCAAACGTCCATATGGCTCCTTGACCGCTTCGTGTGGCCAAGAGGTGGCCATGTGGTCGAATCCAAACTACCCCTAAGCAATGTTCCTCAGACGTAAGTCACGCCCAATCACTGGTGGACTTAAAAGTGATTCATGCACAACATTTTTTTCGCTCGACGTTGTAGATGCGATCGATTGTACGTCTAGCGTCCCGTATGGACTAAAGGGCACAGCCCAAGGTACCATCGGCCCATCAACATGGGGTACTTGTGCCTTCAAAATGCTTCCAAATCCCAAGAGAAAACGGCACACAATCGTTGTAAGAATCTGCACAAAAGCGAAGATCTAAACACTTCATGTGCTAAATTATTCATGTTTTTTAGCTTTCGAACCCATTGGTAATGAGTTGTGACCAACCTGTGAATGAAATTTTTGAAGAATGCGATGGATATCAATAACATGGCAGTCTAACTTGAAAGGCAGTCGTTGGCACAAATGTTTGCCTACAGTTCACAATGCTTCCACATTTGTGCCAGGCCCTTTTTTGTGTCGTTTCCTCTAGTCAGCCATTAAAATTTCTTAAGCAAAGCTGTTGTAATCGGCGAGAGTCAAAATGGAAACCCCTGCTATCACATGCTGTACTTAGGTGTGGCTGGCCTTGTCTCATTGTTGATGCGCAACACGAATAGCACTCTGACCAGCCTTGCCAACCTTTGAACAATGGGAGACATCAGATAAATGACAACCATATTTCTTACAAATTCCCTTAACATCCTAAATTATGTGTTTGGCGTTAGGGGCAGTCCGTGTCATTTAGTCGATGCATTCCAACTCGGTTAGATTGTGTAGTATGCACGTTTCACTCCCAGTCCTAACCAGAGGTTCTGCACTTGTATGTACATCAACATCGAGAGCCCACTTTTGGTGGTGACCTATGCCGGATGCAGTGATTTCCCCATAATCATTCTTGGAAGGGCAACAATGAACAAAATTAGAGAGAGAACGTGACTATAGACAAATTGTATGGTACATGTATGCAATATCTCCCATCTCACTTTTTCAGTAGAAGTGGATATGTCTCATAATCATTTCTTAAAGGATTGAAGGTGTATCAGATATGTTCCACCACACTATTTTCATGCCATTCACTACCAATTCACGCATTAATTCTCTTCACTATACCCACATCAATGATTTCACTGTCTACCAGAGCAAGTACATTAGTTTGGAACGCTTGTAATTTGGGATATACACCATGCGCCCTAAGACTGCAATGACATGTTTCACTTGGTTGGTTTATAGAAATGAAACAGAACATGTTCAATACAACCAACAACAATAATCAATGGTCTTCGTAGAGCCAAAAATCTAATCAGTGGACAACTGATTTCATTACATTACACGAAGCCACATATTGAGGCTCCGTGTTGCTTTACTCCATTGCATAATCACAAATTGTGTGTTGACATCGTAATTAAATTGATGACTAGTGTTCCATTATTGAATATGACAGAATTGAAGACATCCAAGACTTAAACTCATGAAAACATCATGTGGGGAAACATCATCGAGTGCATCAAGTCCAAAAGAAAACAAAGGTGCTAGTTTACATGAACTAATCAGCACCCAAACGTACACAGGTAGGTCGTACATGAAACAAATAACCTCAAAATTAGGAGAATATGCCCCTTCACTAAACTCCTGCCGTGCATCATGGAACACCTCTCCAAAGGATGACGCACACATGCCAGTGCATGGATTGGCCACTTGATATCTGGCCCTTTCTCTGTCTCTCTCCCCTTGGTTGAGCGTGGAAATCTTGCAACTGATCACATCTTCATTAGTCTTTTTACCACACTTGTCGTGGACCACATGCAATCTCACCTCTATTGGTGCACTATAATCCTCTGTTTCTGCCTGACCATGGTCTTATTCAACAAATGGACTTGCCTCACTTGCACACAAGTCACAAACAAAACACATAATGCTTGAAACTGACAAGTAAATCATAACGCAGCAATGGACATGTCAAGATTAGCAAACAAAAGCATAACCCATGGTCAGACAGGACATCCTCTAGGCATACACTTGTGTGGCACAATCTCCTCGTCCTTAGGTGACTCCAAGGAAGAGGAGCTATCTGCTATATCTCACTTCTCATACTCGGATGTCACATAGTAGGAGGCCTTATCCTCCTCTGACCAATCACAGGAGGACGTGCCATCGTTTGTAACACCCTATGTTGCTGCCTCAGGAGTCCTAGTGTCTTTAATCTAGGAGGAAAACATGAATTATGCTCCATCATACGCTCCCATGGTTTTGGGTTGTGTTGCATTACATACTACAATATTTTTTGCTTTTCCATGATTCGTTGTAGCATTTCCTGTAGTTGAATCACGTGCTACAACACTTCATGCTTCTACATCACCTGTTGAAGTAGTTATTCTTCATGTTACTACCATCGCTTCATGGCCGTCTGTCACGAGCTCAATGTCATGCACAACACCTCAGTCACATGCTAGGCCAAAACCTGCTAATGGAATTTTGCGACCACAACCACAACCACCATGAACCCCACATCTTGTAGTAAGTTACCTTGCACGAGCTACATTAACGTTGGCTAGTGACAGGGCAGGAGTGTTTGTGCATCGCTTTGGCGAGTTTCCAACCAGCCTGTAGTGGCAGCAAGTACGGTCCTTCTTACGATTCTCATATTGATCCTTGCGCTTGGACCACAACCGTCCACCACCTTGCTTCTCGCATGGTGGGCTCCAACCTTTCTCAACGTACTATAGCTCGAAGAGATTAACTCGCAACATGGAATGGTAGTAGATCCTCTCCCACGCCATTTCTCTAAGGTGTATGACCACATACATCTCCGGGTTCACTCCTGCATCCAGCAATAGGCTGACCGCGTGTTGGCATGCATAGCCATACTCGGCCCATTGGCATCGGCTACATTTCTTCATGTTCCAGTCCACCTCACAGTCAAAAACACTCTTTGTGTCGGAAGAATATCAAAGATTGGTCCTGTCGAGATGATGTCATACTACCACACGTGTTGCATGTAGATTTTTACATTACCATCAGTTAGCGGGGCCAGCGTGGTCTCACAGCCATGCCTCAGATTGTGCCATTCTACAAAGAACTCATACACCCATACATATAGCTGCACAAAGTAGTACAAGAAGTGGAGATTTTGGAGGTCCATGGTGCAGGAGTTCATTGACTCCTTCGTGTGTCCGCCATGTGCCACTGCTCAGTACACCATGCTCCACTTGTCCAACGGGATTCTCGGTTCTCTACCACTGCCAAAGTTGTAATTCAAACATTACTAGGATACCCGTGACAGCACGGTCTTTGGGCGCTTGGACTCTCGGGTGGTGAAGGCATCCATGAGGGTCCAAAACAAGTCTGCTACAACCCTACCATTCCTAGACTTGATGTTCTTATGGATGTGGTATGCGGAGAAAGTGTGCATTGCAACAAGTAGCTCAAGGGTCACAACAGCTACGATCCCACCATCATAGTCTAAAATAATGGCCGTACCACGGTCTCTTGCCGTGGGATACGCTTATGACAAAAGCTACATAAACCACTTCCAATTGTCCCTGACTTCTAGGCTACATAGCGCCCACACCATAGGATCCTAGTTGTTTTTGGCATCCCAATACTATGGAATCAGCATAACATATTTGAAGCCATTTGTTAGGAAAGTAGTGTTCATGGTAACAAGGCAAAGGACATGGCTCTAATCCTCCCAACATGCCTTGGGTGCAATAAAGGCCCAGTGAAATAGATCATTCTCGTCCAAGCAATTGTCTGAGGATCCACCCTCTTCAATGAAAAGCCATACAGCCCATGAGAAGCCATGTCTACACGGGGACTGGCAAATAAGATAGATGCAAAACTGAGTACAAATATTATTACACAAACCTCGTTGATGTACGATGGAAACAGAGACCATGAAAACAGTTTCTCTTCCACGGTCTTCTCCTAGGTCGCCTTTTTTCTTGGTAAACAGCCGACCAGAGCACCTTCTTGCTTGTGCGCGCCTCGACAAGTTGCCAAAGGGACTTAGTGTCAGTCGACGGCTTCTTCACGGTCTGCTCAATGTGGCGCACCACCCATGCATTACAATGTGCATTATCATCCTTCTTGGTGTCGGCAGTGAACTTGTGGGCATCAACGTACCCAATGATGGCGATGTTGTCGTGCTTGCGATAATGGTGCAACTCCAGCAGCCATGCAAAGGTGACGGTCTTCCACTGACCATAGTGGACATCAAGTCGTGTTGGATTGTTGTGAGTCCAGAAGAGCAACACGTTGAATTCCACATCAAAATCTTAGATCTGCTCATGACAAGCCTCCATGTTCCGAAAGGCTTAGCCACTGAAGAAATCCGTGCATCTTCCCTTGTGCTTGCATCAGCATATAGCATGAGCGGCTTACACATCTTTGCTGGTTTTCTCTGACAGTGGTGGTTGAATGTCATCCTTAACCGACCCTACCCACAAAATAAATAGGAGATTGTTACATAGTTGTGTCTAAACCCTCTTCAACAACATAAAGTGTTTGGTGGCAAGAAAACGACATACTTTGACATCCCATGATGTCCAATCTCCTCGGCTACGATGCCATCCGTACACAGTTAGGGAGTTTAACCCACCCATATGATTACAAAGAAATGGATGGACTCATTGTATACCTCCAATCTGCATTGTCTATTGTTCAAAGCGTCGTGGAGAGTATAGCATCATGCGCTCCAAGACACTGACATGATAGTTGTACTCATGCTCCTCATACTTCGCGAAGAGGAACGAGATCTCAGGGTGGTAATGGGAGACAATGACCTTGGTTGGATTGTCCTCTTCATCCCTGGGGTATTTGCCTTGTCAGGCATAGTATATTAAAACAATTGCGGCCAACAATGGGTACAGCAATGTTATCCATGCATCAGAACATGCATCGTACCCACCATACGGACTTGGAAAACACACCCGTTGACAACACAAGGAGGAGAGCCATCCAGGAGATAAACTTTGGCTTAGAAGACTAGGCGAAAAGGGCAGGACATGGCAACTTTCACGAGGAAACAACAACAATAACTCAACGGTCCCCACCCCTCCTGACGATGACAGTGAACGTACACATCACATGGCGGTTGGCCGACCATCCACAACAGCAACCAAAGATAACCATGCAAAATGGCATAACACAGTAGGAGGGGATGGAAACATACATCAAGCCGATCACGCACCAAGTAACAGAACACAAATGAGGGGAGGCACATCACCTTTGAGTGGGCCTTGTTGACAACATGTTAAGTGTTCTCGAGATATCCACCAAGTGGTGACATTTGCATGTGGACGACAAGTGGCAACGTCCACATGGCCACCTATTGCATGAGCAAGATATGCGATAAGTAGAATCCTTTTGTATGTTGTCGACGTTAACAAATGATAGTGATGGTTTGTGTTTGGTAACGAGGAGGCAAAATGACAAGTAATGTATGTGTATCATGTCATCATTACCTTGGTCGTTTGAATTGGAAATACCTAGTTGAAATGGCCTCATAAATTAGGGGTCAATAGTAGTTTTGTGTGCAAATTTGAACTGTCCTAAGTTGTACTTTGCATCAAGTGACTCTGATGGAACATGAGCCAGGGTTCATCACATAGTTTGTATAAACATTATTTGAAAAGAATAAAAACTTTGAAATGATTCTTCCTATAGCCTGTGTTGATATAACTCCTCTCAAACTGATGTGGTACGTATTTGTTTGCGAAATTGGACGTAGTACACATGATCCGGTACACTCTGGGAAGAAAGAGTACACAACGCATGTTTTGTGTGGAGTGAGTATCGAATCCATTTCGAGAAAAAGATGATGAGGTGGAAATTCGGAGGCCTAAACACTGCAACAAATGGCATTATGCTAAATGTGATTTGTAGAACCAAAACTTGTCTTTTTGTTCCCATCAAACTCGTTACGACCGTTTGGAAAGAGCCCCGTGAAGTACGGTCCCATTAAATGATTGACGTGATGACCTTAGCCATTAGTACCGGATGATGGCTCAGATGTTCTCATAGCTTTGTTCTTCTATTTGGTGTACACTCAAGTAGTTCACGCAAAGAGATCCAACCATTGGGCTTTTTTACAGTTCAAATTTTTATGAGTTATGAGGTACATCATTGAGTGGATGGTAGCATGAACACATCAACTGAATGATATAGACAACCGTCACGTCTTAAGTTCATGTACAACCAACAGTGTCTTTTTCTCATACGTAAAGCATTCAAGCTCCGGCCCACTTGTTTTTCTCGTCACATACATGACCGGTTGTTGTCCACCACCGTGGAGTTGGAGGAGAGTGCATTTGATTACTTGATTGGATGATTTGGTCGTCGATGCCCAGAATGGCACCTATCCAGCTCCACTCGGTGGCTTCACTAGTGAGATTTGAGAGAGGCTGTAGAAAGCTGCCATGTTTATGTACAAATCAGTGCTAATAGTTGCATAATCCTCAAACACTTGATCATCTTGGAAGTTGCTGGACTACAGCCAAGAAAACACTTCTAGGCATTATTGATTCATTTTGATCTTTCCTCCACCAATGAAGTGGCCCAAAATCTCAACCAAATGGTGGCCATAGTTTTTGGCTGAGCATTTGTTAAAAGAAATGTCCTTGTGTATAAAACTCATGATTTTCCAATAGTTTCAAACATGCACCACCGAAATGTGGATGAACACAAAGTTGTTGTTGAGGTACGAAATAGGAGAGGAGCCGAAGTGCAACCAAAAGGTGTTGTCTATCACCACCAAAATATATGCTAAGTTTTTGTGAGTTCATGTTGCATGGTGGTGGGCCAGAATTACCTAGAATGGATATGGAATACGGTCTTCCGAATGTCCTTGCAATACACGTGAAACTTACGATAACCATCTTGTAGGTCAATTAGAATGGAAACATGTGCTCATTATGGATGGTCAAAAAGATTGTATGTTGCAGAATTGGATAGTGGGCCTTGGTTGTTGTGTTGTTTAACGCATGGTAAACCATACACATCTATGTTTCATGAGTCTTCCTTTCAATGAAAAGCATTGGGATTGCATATGATAATGTGGATGGGGGTAAAAAACTCTCTCCAAGTAGCTCTTCCAATTGGCATTTAAGCTTGCTCAGCTTCTGGTCACGCATTTGATAATTCACATAAGCTTTTGGTCTACTACCCAGCTTTATCTTATTCCAATGGTCGACATTACCTTGTGAGGGTAACTCGCAAGGTACTTGTGGAGAAAGATTGATTCAGACTCCTTGATGAGTGGTGCAAATTCCATTTAGTTTAGCACTTTTGATTTTGATGAAGCTCAAGTCTTCTTCGTCAACTATTGTGATAGACCTCGTTGCCACGTTCTACGTGGACTAGGCACATATGAGCTCCTCATCATAGATATCACTTGGCCACATCTAGCTTTATTGGTGTTGTGTGTTTTCATGTTACAATTACAACAATTTCCTTCACTGTTTCCCCCTTTTGCCTACAATAATCGATGTTGTTTCATGGGCCACCCAATCTAAGGCTTGTGTCTTCTTATACCACTAACGCTTGTTACAATGAGTAAAACGTACGTTTCAAAGGGTTGAGGTGATGGAGAAAAGGCGATTTGGGTACTCTAGTGAACTTTGATTTTGATATAGAGTATCTTTTCCATGTGCAAAATTTGTCAAAAAGGGTTTTTTTTTAATTCAAAAGTACCACCAAAACAATTCCAAAACGCATTTGTCGAATCCAAGGTGTCACCAACAACTTTTGGTGCAACCCATGCCCAGGTTCTATTAGGTTTATTTCTCATTCATTCTGTGTAGTGAACAGTCATATTCTTTGACTTTAAGTAATTCGAGAAACCTTTGCGTGCACATCTGCGAACCGATCGCGGACAACTTGGTCGCGCTCACTTGAGACAAGAAAACTAAGGGAACGTGCGGATGGCGAGAGAAACGACAAAAAGAAATTGGTTTCCAAACATAAGAGACATGACATAACATCTCAGCAGTCGCATTACATTGTCGTCCTCGACTATGGGGTCATCATGGAAGAGAAGTTATCCTGCGGTTGGTGCAGCCGCTCTTTGGAATGCAGGCTCAAACACATGTGAAAGTTTACAATGACCCCTTGTGTTCTTGACCATTGGCTTAGAGTCACGGACGTACATCTAGGCATCATAGAACCATCCACGAACAGCCTCTTTTAGTACACCCATCCCAAGATGCATGCTCCCTCCCTCCCTCAACCATTCAGTTCCCCACTCCAAAAACAACTCCTTGAGCTTGTTCTTTAGTGGGCGGATAATGCCCAAGTTAGTAGGCTTGACTTAGGGGGTATATCCGGCAAGGATGTAAACCGTGTGCATGTACGGGAAGTTATCCCAAAGCCACTCCTAAAATGAGCTGTAGCACCGCGGACGCCAAGTGTCTAGCACGAGAAGGATGTGGTCCTCCCCCTCTTGAACTCTTAGTGCCTTGCATGTTGTCTGGTGTTACGGGTGGACAACGTTACGGACCCTTTGCCTCGTCGTGTCTCCGTTGGCCCAGTGCAATTGGGTGAACATGAGATCCCAATCAGCGTCTGTCAAAATGTAGGCGTTCGGACCATGGGGGAGACAGCGTGGAGTTTTGCCTCAAAAAATGAGCTGCATTAATAAGAGGTTGCTGGTCATCCTTGACGTTAGAACGATAGTATTTTGTCGCTTATCCTCCAACCCAACGATACCGACATCTGACGATCCATGTGGTGCATACGTGTGACTAGCTACTAACATGAGTTCAACGCCCATGTGGTCGGCGTTCAACACCATAAACAGGAAAATCTCGTACAACGTCACCATGCACGTTGCTCAGTAATGCATTGTCAGCACCTGTTTCCCCTAGTCGTTCAGAACCTTTTGCGTAGCTTTTTCTGTACAACGCCACGCCCATCCGAGTTCTTTTGCAATGAATTTGTGAACCCACATTTGGCTGAAAGCGCGCAACCCAAGCCGCTCCAACTCATCGGGTGCATGCAGCGTGACAATGCCTCAACCTTGCATGGCTTCCATAATATTGGGTTTGTTCACAAGCCATGCCCACTTCCCCCCGCAGTTGTGCACCCGTTTCTTTGAATTTTTGGGCAGATGGACAGGCAGTAATGGAGGCAATGACTGCTGCTTCAAACTGACGCTTGAGCACTTTTGTGCCGTCCATGAACCACCCGTGGACGGTACTCAGTGTGAAGGCATTAAACACCGAAAAACCATCGAACGCGTGGAACGTCCGTTCCAAGTGTTGCACGGCGACGTAGGCACTTCCATGGCTTTTTTCAGCCTTGCAAATTGTTTGGAAATGTCCACTTCTAAAACTGTCGCAATAATGACCCCTTTTACGACTATTGTAGCTCCTAGACGATGACATCCTTGGCATCAACTACGTCACGATCAGCTACAGACACTCTATGTCCGCAGAATCATCATTAGACTGCTCACTGTTACTTCTGTTCCTGTTGCTCCGTGTGTCGTTTGATGTTGACAAAAGCTTAGTGTTGCCACGTTAATAGTAGCAAGGTTATGAAGCTTCTTAGTAGTTTCTCATGGTATCGGGGCAGCGAGACCTCTCCCTGAGCTGTGCTACAGAGACGCAGCACTGGAAGCACAAGTGAGCGTCACCGCCGCAGCCATATCTTGGGACTTGTTACAGTCGTTTGGAGTAGCGACATCATCAAAAAACTCCCACTAACACATCGGGTGAGCTGTAGCAGTTTCCAGCTCAAATACCCACGCCGAGTAGCAATAACACCACTTGGTGGCAGCAACGGCCTTGTCTGGCTATCCATCTCTACACCAAAAAAAGGGTGAGAGGAAAATCAGCTCGCAACAGCTCGTGGCAGCAGCTACGAGATGTGGCAATAGCCGCAGGTAGCAACAAAAGCGCAACAGCGTCGGCAGAAGCAACAACAGTATAGTAGCAGTGGTAACGGCCACATCACCGGTAGCAAGCAGTGCTACTCCGCAACACTAATGTGTAGCATTGTTGTGCAGTTGTACAAAAGTTGCGTAGCACTGTATAGGGCTGCACATGGCTGTATAAGGCTACATAGGACTGCGTAGGCCTACGTAGGGCTACTCGGTCACCCCCAAGGAGTCCGCATGACTTCCAAAAAAAAACGGTGACGTAAGATACACTTGCACAAAAAATGCTAGCATTTTTTCACCTTGCTGAAAAATGTTGATGTCACCATTGGCTTTATTAACGTCGGTAAATTCATGGTCAAAACGTCATGGTCCCTTGACGTTTCAACTCATCGAGAAACACTCACAGTTCTAAAATCTGACCAGTTTGACATCCCGGCCCATACTGAGCGCTGACATGGCTCAGACCGGTGACAAAGGCGAAGGATATCTAGATCTCTCTTCCTCCTCTCTAAGGGTCATGAGCCCACGCTCGTAGGCTATCCAGGACCTAAGGAGCCAGCAGTATGAGATTCCTCGTCTATTGTAGCATCAAACTGATCCGTCTGTACGCTCACTGAGGTTCTTCGTGGTCAGTCCACGGTCCCACATCAGACGAACGAGGGAGTCGGCGGTGTCATACCCTTTGCATAGCAGTCAGCATCTGCACGGATGACAGGAGCAAGACGCGACCTGCCACCTCTTGATCCTTGGGATGAGGACCCAGACATGCCATGTATGGAGGATTGTTCTCATGAGAGTGAGATTTGCATGCTTCAGAGCGTCTCCACTACCTTCAGACGAGTTCTTGGCCCTTTCACACATCTTACTCCTTCTTCTTGGAGATGCAATTCTTTCCTGATGCTTATCCCAATTGCCCTAGCGACTTTCCTCGTCCTGGTGTCTTCCCCATTCCTTGTCCTTCTCAGCCTATGGTTGCTCTCATTATGGAGCGGCAACCCAAGGACTTCGAGACAACACCCCCACGACATGTGAGCAAGGACGGCTTTGACTCTTGGGAGATTCTCTTCCAGGTCTGGGCTACTTCAGAGGGATTTTGACCCTACTATCACAATCCGTAGCAGGTTATGGATCGCGCGCAGATACTGACAGCGGCAAAGGTGATGCGCGGACTCCATTATGCCATGCTACAAGAGACTGTTGTGGAAATCTACCCGTTTCTTTGAGAGGAAGGCACAGGCGCGGGTGCTATTCCACTTCGGGACTGGGACCTAGCATTGTCCCTACTTTCTGCAGAGACCCATGGGAGCTGCGCGCCTCACATACCTTCCTTTCACTCCCTTCGTCAAGGACCTGCCAAGCCCGTAGCCGACTACTGGCGGCGGGCCATGTACATCTACACGTGCCTTGGGACCTCAAGAGGTAAATAGGAATGAGCGCTCCGCACGATCATGCTCGGAGTTCGTCATGAACACGCAGAAATCTTCACGAGATACAGCGTTGCCATGCTTGAGCCCTTCTCCACCTCCCTTCTGCTTCTTCCTTGGACACATTAGCTTTTCCTCCAGGTGACGTTCGCGTGTGAGGCAGCCGTGGCCCATCAAGAGAGTCCCCTTGCTGCAGCGGTCACAGCGTCGCCACTAACGTCCTTCTTGGAGCCTGCTCCTCCATCCTCTAGCACATTCTCCTCTTCCCATTCCACCCGGATTACCCCAACTCAGACGAAGGGTGTGGCAGCAGTAACATACAAGAAGAAGGGGAAAAGAAGGCACAGTTTAGGTGAGTAGCAGACACAGTAGCAGCAGTCACCGGGCAGTAGTTGAGGACATAACGTTCACTACTACAACTGTGGAAGCGCTCATCGCTACACTGAGTGCCAGCAATCTCTCGACTGGACGCAGATCATGTGCGGTCATCAGGCTGCCCACACACTACGTTTCACGTTGAGCAGTACAGCCTCTGGTCGCGCTGCGACCACGACTGCAGCAGTTCCCATAACACTTCTCGTAATATTTCTCGCTTCCCCGTCGAGGATCAGTGGCTACCTGAACCCATGTGATCACACCATGGGCGAGCTCTGTCACCTTCTGGGGCTTCACTTTCATCAAGGTGTGAGTGTGTCATCACAGTCGGGTGGTTCATGGACTAGTTTTTGTCTATTATTGTAGGTCGTGATGACTCGTTTGGGGGGACAAAGTTGGCATGTGATGATGATGGGCCCGACTGTACCAAGTGGATTCATGAGTCTCACCTTTGAGCCATTCGTCCTACCTCCTCACATGTTGCTCAACCCCCGTCTGAGACCGAGTGTTCCATTGCCCATTGCAAAATGACGTCCTTCGATCGTGATCCTAGTGGCACCTAGATCATCGATTCTGGTGCCACTCACCACATGACCTGTCGTCGTACTGACTTTGTTGTCCTCGGTCCTATTGCGTCTGTTTGCTCCGTTAGCACACGCTTCGGTCCATCCTTGCTGGTCCAAGGTATATGGGTTGTGTGCTCAGATGGTCCATCTGGCTCCTGTATCTCTCCTAGGTACTTTTCGTGCCTGACCTTGAGCTCAGTTTATTTTCGATGCGTGCCTGCACACTGATGGGACTCTCTGTGGTGTACGCCGCAGACTCCGCGATTGTGACTACTATTGATACTCGTACCATATATCTTGTGCCTCCGTCGTGAATGGCATGTATCGTGTCTTTCGAATCTCTTCTTCTTCTTGCTCCCTGTCCCTTCTCGCTCGTGTGTTTATTATTATTGTTCTCTCTGATGAAAACCAGCGGCTACTGTATTGTCGCCTGTATCATGTGGGCTCTGACACTATGTCGAAGCTCATTCGGACACAGCCCATACTCGGTCTTTACGCGGCCTCTTTCAAGAGGTCGTCCAAGACCGACTGTCTGTTCTGTGCTCTGGGTAAATTGCATCACTGAACCTATCCTCACTCCCGTTCTCGAGCTCTTCGTCCTCTTGAGTTGGTCAATTCGGACCTTCTCAGTCCTCTCCCTGTCGAGTCTTTGGTCGATCAGGGGTGATACTTCTTGACCCTAACTGTTCCAGCCCTTCGACGGCGGGGAGATGCCTACAAAGGCTCACAAGCGACCCAGGCATTTTGGGACTCCGCCCGTCAGGGCATCGTTGAGTCCTGCGCCGTTCTCTTCTGCGAGTCTCTCACCTATCGTGGTCTCACTTCTATCACGTCGATTTCCTTCACGAACTTTCCTACCTATGATGCTTCTCGACGGATGCGGGAGTCTGGGCCTACGAGCACCTCTTGTCCGGCTAATGTGTCCGTTTGAGCCCCCTCCACTTCTTGATCTCCGGGTCTTCATGACCAAGCGATCATAGCTGTCGGTCCAAAGACCTCTCGAGCCTAGCCTGTTTCTACCCCTTTTCCCTCACGCCCCATAGGCACCCATAATTTTGTACCCATGTCCACCAGTATTCTTGCCTCTGTGCGTGATCCTGCATATCCCCCTACTATTACACGCATCCCTGTGTCTCCCGTCATTTCACTAGCATCTTAGCTTCAGATCCTCATAGTGCAAAACCTCCCCCTTTGCCTCAGTCCTCACCACATGTGGTTGCACCTATCTCTGTGCCTAAAGTGAGCTCCTCGGGCCTAGGTTACACACGTGAGCCCGTTGGTCGTCTTTGACCACTGGTCTCCAAAGTCCAGCGAGTGTCCGGTCCAACACCTAGGCACTCCACTCGCTTCGTTGTGAGTGGTGATCCGGGCACAAAGGCCCTAGGCCCGAGTGTCCGCACAAATCACACAAAGGTACACTCAGCGTGCTCTCTAGGACACGATTCGGTCACTCGCGAGTTTTACATCGCTTGTGATGCAGTAGCTAACCTTCTAGTCATCTGGCCCAGCTCTCAGGCGTGTGTACTTGCCACTCAGAGCTCTCCCTTGATGGTGCCTGATCCGAGCAAACTGAGGGAGGCTCTCTCATCAGAGGATGCAAACGCCTGGCGTGCTGCATGTGAGGATGAGCTTCGTGCCATCCGAGAGCACGAAGTTTACGAGCTTTTCCACCTTCCACCTAAGAGGAAGGCTATTCAGGTCAAGTGGGTTTTCAACAAGAAAGTGAAGCCAGATGGCTCACTAGAATGCCATAAGGCTCGGTTGATCGTCAAGGAGTATTCCCAGATCAAGGGCATCGATTACACTGACACTTTCGCCCTCGTTGGCCGCATGACCTGAGCTCGCACTCTGTTTGGTGTGGTGGCTCAACATGACTAGGAACTGCACCAGATGGATGTGAACAATGTGTTTCTCCATGGCTCTCTGGATGAGGAGATTTACGTGGCTCAGCCACCAGGCTTTGAGGTTGCTAACAAGGTCTAACGCTTGCGTAAGTCCTTGTACGGACTCAAGTAGTCTCCTCGGTGCTGGAACCAGGAGATTACATGCACTCTAACTCCTGCGAGATGTTTACAGAGCGAGGCAAATCCCTCTTTCTTTATCTGATGGTCGCCTGAGCGGTTCACCGCCCGCTTGGTCTATGTGGAAGACCTTCTGATCGCGTCTCCCTCGGTGGAGGCCGTGAAAGAGGCCAAGGAAGTCCTCTAGACCGCCCACAAGATGAAGGATCTTAGTCTTGGAGCGATGTTTCTTGGCATGGAGATCGTGCGAGACCGTAAACGTCGTAAACTTATGCTGTATCAGGCCTGTTACGCACGAGTTGTGGGGGAGCGGTTCAGTGATCTCCTTGGCGTAGTACCCATGGCCTCCACACCCCTCACACTTGACAGGCAAGATGCCCTAAAGCTAGACGATCCCACATAGCTTGGGGAGATAGTAGATATGACCTTGTACCTCCATCTCATCGGATCCCTGATGTACCTGGCGACTACCACACGCCTCGACATGGCCTTTGCCATTCACCTCCTTGCATAGTTTTTGCAAGATCCACGTGCTAGAGCCCTTCACTCGGCTGTGTGAGTGGTGCGGTGCGTGGTCTCCATACCGTACCTCGGACAGTGATTTTGTTGGCAGTGTTCAGTGGTTCTTGACGACTACAGTGAAAACGACAGGGCCTGGAGTCCAAATGGACGTAGTCGCACCAACTATGTGGTCCTACTCGGTGGTACCGTTGTGTCCTTGCGCAATGGGAAACAAGGTTGCATTGCACGTAGCTTGTCAGAGGCAAACTGTGTTGCTTTGGGTGCAAGGGATGCTGAGGCAATGTGGAAACAACGCCTGTTCCTTGAGTTGGGTCAGTTTGTGCTCACCATTATGCTTAGGTGCGACAACCAGAGTGCTCTTGCCATTGCGGAGAACTCTGGTGTCTTTCATGCTTGGACAAAGCACATTGCGGTTGAGTATCATTTCGTGCGTGATCTGCTGGAAAGGCACGTGATCTCCGGTATCTGGGTCGCACTGACATCCAACATGCTCATTTCTTGACAAAGGCACTGGCTTGCGAGAAGTTTCTGGTGGCCATTTGTTCTGTTGGGCCTCGCCCCTTGCGTGAGAGTCGTTGAGTGCGCGTTGTGCCTCTGTCTGTATCACAATTATTTTTGCACTTGTTGTTGCATTTGTTTCAATGCAGCACCTGTATGGATATGCGTACCATCGGGTCATGGGGGAGTGTTGTGATTTTCAACGTTCTCGTCGACATGTACAGTGTACTATGACCACTCGACCGTGTCCATGCCTGTGCAGATCACTGATGCGAAACTAGGTGGCGCCAGTGCGTCGTTTGGTAATGGAACACCTACTCAAAACTGACCGAAGACCGCCCTTGAGTCCTTGATGCTGTCTGGGACCTTATGTTGTTTTCCTGTAACTTGTGGGATTTCATCGGTGGACAGGCCATGGGCCTGATTTGCATTTTTTTGTATTGTGTGTCCACCGTTTGATGTCGGATGCATGCATGTGACCATTCATAGCGTCTGGCTCAAGATCGTACACGTTTGGGTTCAGACGGTGTAGCGTTGTGACGTGTCTGTGTAGAGTTACGGCCAAAACAGTGCTTTTGGGCCGGTTTTAGGACAGACCTTGCACTGCCACGTGCAACACCTCGCGTGCGTCGCGGCAGGTATTTCTGCTGTCAACGTGTCATTTTTCCTTTCTCTCTCTCTCTCTCTCTCTCTCTCTCTCTCCCTCTCTCTCTCTCTCTCTCTCCTCTCTCTCTCTCTCTCTCTCTCTCTCTCTCT
>SZWC01021412.1:19057-29061 GCA_023375785.1 Penium margaritaceum | reverse complement strand
ACGAAAAAGCAGTCCGACACGAGGGGTGGAGAGAGCGTACCGTACCACTCGCAATGCTGCCTCAAGGTGGCGCTCACGAGGACACTGTGAGAACTGGGACAAGAAGTTCACAGCAAACGCGACATCCGCCCGCGTGGTGGTGGCGAGGTACATTAAAGATCCAATAACTCAAAGGTAGTCGGTCACATCCACCGCCTTCCCCAGTTTGGTGAGATCAAGCGACTTCAGGTGGGACTGACCAGCAGGTGTCATGGGAGTGGAAGCGGTGGGAATGGAGGTGAGGAGTGGGGCGAAGCGCTCCCCCAGGCTACGCACATACGCAGCCTGATGCACATGCAAGACACGACGTGCACGATCACGCTCCAACTCCATCCCTAGGAAGACACGGGCTGGACCAAGGTCCTTCATCTTGTATGCTGATTGAAGCAGAGACTTGGCGGCAGCCACAGACGCAACATCGGGAGAGGCAATGAGAAGGTCATCCACATAGACAAGAATGGCAACAAGCGGCTTGGTGGAGGGACCAAGGAAGAGGGCCGGATCCACAGCACTCCGCTTGTAACCCCCTTTTTCAAGGGTGGCTGTGATCTCTTGGTTCCAACACCGTGGGGACTGTTTGAGGCCGTAGAGGGCCTTGCGCAAGCGCCAAACCCGGTTCGTACCATCAGAGAAGCCAGGTGGCTGGACCATGTAAATTTCCTCATCCAACTTACCATGCAGGAAGGCATTGTTGACGTCCATCTGCTCAAGTTCCCAGTCATGCTGAGCAACTAGGCTGAGCAGGGCTCTGGCAGTGGTGTAACGGCCGACCGGGGCAAAGGTCTCGACAAAGTTGACACCAGGGATCTGAGAGAACCCTTTTGCCGTGAGCCGAGCCTTGTACCGTTTGACTGAGTTGTCTGGGTTCAGCTTGCGACGATAAACCCATTTGGCAGCAACTGCCTTGCGGCCAGGGGGAAGATCAACGAGCTCATACACCCCATGCTCAGACAGGGCGTCAAGTTCGGCCTTCATGGCTTGCTCCCACAACGGGGAGTCAGTGGCGATGCGCGCTGCCTGAACAGTCTGGGGTTNGCCGGCGGCTGCAAAGCATGAGGCAACGTACCCGGCTGCAGAGGAGGTCACTACGGAGTGAAATTCCTGTTCAACCAGTGAGTAGCCAAGTGTTGTGCTGGGATGGACAACAGAAGTGGCAGTGGACAGGCCAGTAGTGGTGAGACCAAGAGCACGAAGGCCAGGGTCACCAGAGACGATAGGTTGAGACTGAGTGGGAAGAGCCCGAAGGCGACCACCGCGCGTGTAGGGTGAGACTGGGGGAATGGGCGGAGCCCGCACAGAAGGAGCAACACGGCCAGTCACATCAGGTGGAGAAGAGGACACAGGAGGGGACTCCGAGGAGATAAGGTAAGACGGCGGCGAGACGACGTCAAGAGTGGGATCAGAGGAGGAGACGGCAGGGGAGACTGAGCCGGTAGGGGAGCCTGAGCCTGAGCCGGCAGGGGAGCCTGAGGAACTTGGTGAGGCCACGGGTACCGTGGACGGTGAGGAGACCAGGGAAGGGACCACAGGCAGCGAAGAGCCCTGGGCAGCAGAGGAGGGAACGGAGGGACGCACCGAGGGAGAAAGAGTAGGCCCTGAGGGCAGAGAATCACCACCCCCACCCCGAAGAGGCGGAGAGAGGGACTCACCAAAGTGGGGAGCGTCACGTTCGAACAGATGTTCAAAAAACAGAGCATCGCAAGATTCAACGACACGACAGCGGGAAGGATCCCAGAAGCGCCAGGCTTTGGAGAAGGGTGAGACACCAAGGAAGATGCAAAGGCGACCACGAGGAGACAACTTATCACTCCGTTGGTCGGAGGGGATCCAGACGGAGGCAAGGCACCCCCAAACGCGGGCAAGACGAAGTTCAGCACGCCGGCCAGTCCATCGTTCAAAGGGGGTGACAGTGTGAGGAAGGGGTCCATGCGGAACGCGATTCCAGACCCAAGTCATGTAAGACATGGCTTTGAAGGCAAAGAGGTGAGACTGACCAGAGGCAGAGAGGAGAGAGCGAACACCGTCAGCAAGAGTGCGGTTCCAGCGCTCAGAGACACCATTTTGCTGGGGTGTGTACGGCGCAGTGGACTCAAGTCGGACACCACGAGACTCAAGAAAGCGGGACGTGGGACCATAGAACTCACCCCCGCGATCACTGCGAAACACACGCAAAGAGCGCTGACACGCATGCTCCGCTTGAGGAAGCCAGGACTCGAGAACGTCGGTGACCTCACTTTTGTGTTTCAGGGCAAAGACCCAGCGGTAACGGGAGAAGTCATCAGTGAGACACAGAACGTACCGACCAAGGCCGCCCAGAAAGTCCTGGGATAGGGGGCCCATGACGTCGGCATGCACCAAGTCAAGGGGCTGGGAGGTAGTGGACTCAGAGGTGGAGAAAGGGGAACGGTGCATCTTGCCAGTGGCGCAATCAAGGCAAGTCGATGTGCAGGGAGGAGAGAAAGTGGCAGGGTCAAGGCCATGAGCAGGCTGGAGACGAAGAAGGCGTTGGATTGCGGCAGTGTGAATGTGACAGAGGCGACGATGCAGGAGGGCAGCATGGTCAGGCGACAGAGAAGGGGCGACATGAACAAAAGCAGAGGCAGCGGAAGACGAGGGCAACGTGAGTGGAACACGGAAAAGACGATCACAGCGCACACCACGAAGAACAACATGGCCAGAGGAGCGGAGAGAGATGGAGGCAAGGCCGCGGCTGGACGAGAAGTCCATGCCTTGATCGTCAAGAGTGGTCACAGAGAGAAGGCTGACCTCAAGGTCCGGGACATACAGAACATCAGGAAGGTACACAGTGCCACCAGGGCCAACAAAACGGACAACACCAACGCCCTGGACAGGGAGAAGCTGACCGAAGCCAGTTCGGACAGAGCGCACAGACTGCACGGGCCCAAGAGACACGAAGGAGGAACGACAAGAGGTCATGTGATGGGTGGCCCCAGAATCAATGATCCAGAGGCCAGGGGAGGCACGAGTGGAGGGGAGGACGAGACAGACTGCAACAGTGGCACGATAGGAGGAGGAAGAGGAAAAACCAAGACGAGAAGGCAGGGTGTTAGACTGCNAACTCCCCTTGCACACCACCAGAGGAGGGACCACGAAGGGTGACATCGGACTCACAGGACAACACAATAGGATGGCCACTCACACTCTCACCTCCCTGAGAGCGAAGGTGAAGGAGCTCAGCCAGGCGTCGCTCAAGAGTGCGCTCCTCAACCCGGCGATCAGAGGAACGCTCGGAGGAGCGGTCAGAGGAGCGATCGGAGTAGTAGTTGTCATCACGAGCCCAAGGAGGGACGGAGTAGTGGGAAGACGGGGGCCCGTAGTAGGGACCAGACGGCGGAGGCACCCAGCCCCAGGGACTGGGGGGAGACGGCGTCGGCTGAACGGGAGCGAGTGTTGTGGTCAGGGCCGAGGCAGATGAGGACGACGAGGAGGGCGAGACAGTCACTGCAGCGGTAGCAGAGGAGGATGCAACACCGGTGCGCGCCCAATGTGCATGCATGGAGGAAGCAAGGCGTGCGTCGTCACGGGGGGCAGGGCACTTAGGTGCAGAGTGACCTGTCGCGCCGCAGTTCCAACAGGTGACGTCGGTGACGGGTAAGGAGGAGCCCTTGTCGCCACGGCCACCACCACGTCCTTTGCCCCCACGGCCGCCGCCACGGCCGAAGCCTGATCCACTGCCACCGCCGCGAGAGGCACCTTGGGTGGAGTGTGCTGAAGCCTGAGATGGGGTAGTGGAAGAGACTGCGGTGGAGGCAGGGGGTGAGGAGATAGTAGCTGTTGCGATGGCGGCGCGGTGCATGCGTTTGCTCTGGAGGGCGTTCCACCAGTCAGTGAGACGTGCACCAGTGAAATCAAAGAGAGGGCCAATCCCCGGTGGGGCATCAGCGGGAACAGGTGCAGAGGCAAGGCGCTCGAGCTCAGCCTGGGAGACATGGAGATACAGATCAGACAGCTCAGGGATGAGGCCAGCAATGATAGAGAGACAGGCTGAGAGAGGACCTGGGGCAGCTTTGCCAAGGTCTCGTAGTAGGCGTAGACTGCGTGCCCAGTACTCGTCTGCAGATTCATCCGCCCGCATCTGCAAGGTGTTGAACTGCACGGTGAGGGCACTCTGAGCAGCGTGCCCAGTGACAGTCTTATGGCGGCGAATGAGTGCATAAGCGCCCATAGGATCAGCAGCAGTCCCTCGGATAGGGTCAGCGTTGTATGTACCGATGTCATCGAGAAGGTTCTCGGGACATGCATTGATGAGGGCCCGTACAGCACGGGCAGCCTCCGCCGGTTGGGGCACAAACGGCGGCTTAGCAGGGGAGTAATACTCCCACAACAATTCACCCTGAGCCCACACACTGAAGCGCGTCTCCCAGGAGGTGAAGGTGAGCTTGGGGGTGAAGTGCGGTGGTGGGGTCTCAAAGTCCTTATGCCGTGCTGGTGGGAGAGAGCCAGCAGAGGCTGTTCCAGCAGAGAGAGCGGGAGTGGAGGCATTGGCGACACCGCCACCCCGCGGAGCTGAGGAGCCCGTGGACCCTGATTGGTCAGCAGGAATGGCTGCGGCAAAGGCTGGGATAGAGCGGAGACGTTCGAACACGAGTGAGGCTACTGTTGCGGCCAATTCCTGCTGCGCGTCACGCTCACGGTCAAGCTCATCCTGCGCTTTTCTACGCTCAGCTTGAGCTTCACTAAGGGCGGCCTGAAGGGCCTCTAACTTATCCTCCGGTCCAGGCATGATGAGAGAAGGGGTGAACAAGAGGAGGGAAGAGAGAGGGGATAGATAGATGTGATCTCACCGCACTAGTGACGGGGCAGCAGGGAGAAGAGAGGAGCCACCACAGCTGCTGTCGAGGAGAAGAGCACCGCGACCCACCCTGCAGTCGCCACGGTCAGGCACAGAAGGCCTGTGACAGTGGCTCCGGCCACCGCTGCAGATGCAGATGCCACAAGAACCCCTGTGACGACGTGTGGAGTCAGCTCGCGTGGAGCACCTGTGGGGGTCAGGACAGCTGTTGCAGTGGAGGCGCGAATGGAGCCGACGGCGGCAGCAGTGGAGTCAGCAGTAGTGGAGGCCGCAGTTGCGACAGAAGCTGCTGCTGCTGTGATCTGGGTAGCGACGTTTGCTGTAGCTGCTGCAATCAGCGTGAGTGAGGCTGCTGTCTGGGTGTACGCTTCGGTTGCACGACCGACCGCAGTCTGAGTAGGGGCCCTGCAGGCACGAGCAGTTGCAGCAAAGGTCACTGCTGCCCCAGCTGCGGCGTCAAGCACGGCACCTGCCAGACCAATGGGGTCTGTGTGGACTGGGAGTACAGGAATGATGCCTGGCACTTCTTGAGTTAGAAGCGGTGCAGCAGATGCGGCAGCAGCGGGAAAAGGATCAGTAATGGTGTGAGGGGTAGATGAAGACGTGAATGGTGAGGTATCGGCTGCGGGTTGCATGGTCGTAGGATGAAGGGGAGACGGTGGCAGGTCGTCCACGGTGTACACCTGCCGGTTGATCTCCTCTTCACGCACAGCTTCTGCCCTTTCTATGTCATCTCACCAGTAGTTGGAGTCGAGCATGCGAAACAAGAGGGGAGTATCTGTGTCTGGAGGTGGAGGAGGGTTGTAGTCCCTTGGGTCCTCCCACCTGCTGTCAGCGTACTGCACGGCAGTCCGGGGAGAGTCGAGCTCCTCGTCAGGGGTTCCGTCAAGTGGTGGAGAATCCAGGGTGACGGTTACAGCTGCAGACGCAGCTGAGGGCAGGAGAGAATCTGGGTGCAGCCAATGGCAGCAAGCAACAGTGGAGAGTCAAGAGAACCACCCACGTGTGTCGGGCACCTGAGAATGCCAGTGAGAAGTGACTGCTGGTGCGATAAACCCGCACGGGCGACAGAATGCACTAAGAGAGAGCACTGCAAGGAGCGTGGTGTTGCCGAGAGCAGATAGATGGCTGTAAGTACGCCCAATTCCCAGGCAACTTCAGAAGCAGCCGAGAGTGGCGGCAGAGGGAGATGACGTAGTCAAGTGCAGTGCGGGTGCGGGGAGAGCAGCAGAAGGCAGCGCGATAGAGCGGGATGCAGCGAGAGAGCGCTGAGGGCAAGATGGGGTGGTTCCTGCCCACAAGTACCACGCACGACCTCACCTACAGCCCAGAGTGGCTATGGAAGAAGTGTGAGGCAATCGGGTGCAGTACGATGCGAGTAGGACGACGTGGCAGCTCAGACAGCTGCTGCGGCCTCGCTGCCGGCATGGAGAGTCCGCGTGTGCATGCAAGCGGAGTGAGTAGTCATCGCGAGGCTCCGAGAGGTGGAGACCCGCCACAGCCGAGAGAAGATGATGCAGCCCAGATGGCTGCTGCAGAGTACGGGAGATGAGAACGGAGGCTGCCGAGAGAATGGCGGTGATGATGCATGGGCCGCGGAAGACTACGGCCGCGAAGAGTACGGACCAGGATCGAGGAGCGGTGAGGAAGATGGGCCTCACTTGCTCTGATACCAGTAGTAACTAGGAACCTTCCTTTGTTAGCTAGTCCTAGTGTGGCAAGAGCCGAGTGTGCAAGGAGCTCAAACGAGCGGGGCAAGCCATGGATGCGGTGAGTAACTTTCAACACTTGCACTCAAACTCAAGACAAGAGAGAGGAGGGGGAGCGAGCGAGCCTAGTACCGGTGAGCACGCGCTCACCTCGAGCATGACGCTCGAGTGAGCTAGTGCCGCCACCCGGGGGTCGAGCCCGACCACTCGGAATTAACCGAGGGCGGCTTCTCACCGAGGCACGGCCAAGACCGGCACGGTGGCCCCCTAGGGATCAGCACCCAGGGAAAATACAGCTCCCCCATCACATGCAAGTCAGAAGAACATGATGCAGGGCACGGCAGTGAGAATGTACGGGCCTTAGCATACACCGCATCACAGACAGTCATAGAGTATCATGGAGAATCATTCAATGGTTGCATCTGTGCCAGCAGGCACTCCTGGGTCCAGCAGAAGCTTGAGGGCGACGACGGCTCCAGTCAGGATATGCACGTCATACACCTCCCCAGGTGGCACCATTGTCACTCAATCTGTACACGAGTGTGTGAAGCGTGTGGGAGGCAAGAGGGCACAGAGTTGTGAGTGGCCAACGAACTTCAACACATAGTCCATGTAGATCCATAAATGTGGCTTTGTGCTCGTCACATGGCTCTGACCGCGAGCAAAAGGCATGAAGGTGCAGCTTGCCTCAAGTGGGCTGTGTCTAAGATGTCTGGAGATGAGTGAATGAATGAATGAAATTGACAACCAAGCAGAGGTCTCAAGAGGTGTAGTCACATAGTCTCTGAGAAACTGCTGGGAAGCTTCCTAGCCTTGCTGCTGCTGACGTGGCGACACTGTCCAGTCAGCTGACGCACTAGCAAGCAGGCAGGTGCAAGAAACAGCAAGGATCAGGCTAGGGAGACGCGCAAAGTCTCATAAGCTTCAATAGCTTAGTAAATGCAGAGAGAAATGACAAATGACAGGTCCAGGGCATAAATACCTGCCGCGGCGCACGGCGNAGTCTCTACCGTACAATGCACTGCCCACGGGGTCAAATCCCTCCCCTTCAGAACCCGAACAACTTCTGGACACAAGACATGGTATGCCGAGCAGAATCGTCCGCCCGTCCGCCTGCAAGGCTGCCTTTCTCCCTGCTGCTGGACTTCCTGCCAACACAGGAGCCATGGGTCCAGGGTTCACATGACATGATGCTATCAGTGAGTCACAGTCCTAGCAGAATGCGCAGCTGCTCAAAGACTGTTCTAAGCAGAGAAGGCGGAGAAGCGGCAGTTGGCCGACAGCACGCCGGTCGTCTCGTAGTCCGTCGTCTCACCCTCCAAGAACCCCTTGCCGCTCTTGCCGTCGGCCGCGACGCGACCGCCGATNCCGATGCCCATGAAGGCGAGGGAGAGGCCAGAGTCTGGGGAAAAGAGGGGCGCATCAAGCGACGGGACCGCAACCTGCTTGCCGTCAACCAACACGGACGCCAGAAAGCCATCGCCGCGCTCCTGCTGCTTGCCAGAGTGCGCGACGAGGTGCACAGTGTGGGGCACGCCGCGCGAGTCTGTCCACATGATGCCCACCTCCTTGATCCAAGAGCGGATGCCCTTGGCTGACTCGGCCCGCATTTAAGGACGCCTCTGCTGTGGGTGGAGTGCGAGCGGGCCGAGGAAGTCGTGTGCTGCAAAATGTTCCTTGTGCTTTGGGCTAGCTTCAGCAAATAGCACAACGATGATGACATCATCAGCAACGGGAGTAACACCAAAGGTGGCGACATTTGCTGCCACAGGCAATGCAGTGGCTGTGACAAGGACGACAATGACAACGATGATTACTATAGGTAGTTGCGCAGCAGCTGGCCTTCAGTTTCTGCGAGGTATGGCCAGCACAACCATGGTGGGCTTCAGGACAGTTGGAGAGGACAGTGCCATACAAACGGAGGTGAGGGGCTGGTGTGAGTGGAAAGCAACCTCGGCAAATCTGATGAGTTGTGCGCACGTGCTGCACAATTCGTTAATTCTGCCGTTCTTTGCAGTAATGCTGCGTCATTTCCATGGCGGATCATGGCCGTGTCCATGGTAACATCATGTACCATATGGTATGACAATGATGACGATAGCAGCAACCAAAGCAATGACGACGATGCAAACAACAATGATGAATGAAGATGATGTTGTCGATGATGATGATGAAGATGATGATGAAGATGATGATGATGATCATGAAGATGATGATGATGATGATGATGATGATGATGGGCCACTTTAGTTGCACCTTGGTTGAAGTCGCCAGCCATCCTGATGCACACTTCGTCCTCAGAGAATCGGCAGCCTTGGAGGAGAACCATGGCTCAGATGAGCATGGCCGTTGACCAGGGTGTAGCAGTCCTTGGAATGGCATGCGGTGTCATGAAATTGGGAAGGACAGCAAGTTGAATTCCACCTAGTGTGCACTGGAGCAGCGGTCGCTATCCATGGATTGGCGTACATCGTCATGGTCCCATGGACGCACAGAACAGCGAAACGCAGTGTCAACTGGGATGTTTTGAAGACGTCTGGATGTGAGAAAGTGAATGGAATGAATTAAATTGACAACCTCTGAGCAGTGGTCTCACGAAGAGTAGTCACCTAGTCACTAAAACACAATGCTCTACCAATGGGATCAGGTCCTCCCCCAGGCTGAGCATAGCGTGCCGCACACACAAGTATCAGAGGCCACAGCCAGACAAAGGCCCGGCATAGAAACACAGGCAGCCAGTAAGACAGCCAGCCAGCGTGCCTTCCCGCCTGCCTACATCCCAGCCTGCCCGCCTGCTTGCCTGCCAAAACAGCAGCCATCGGTCCGAGTTGCAAATGACATGACGTGAGCAGTGAGTCACAGTCCTAGCAGCATGCGTAGCTGCTCAACAAAGACTACTTTAAGCAGAGAAGGCAGAGAAGCGGCAGTTGGCCGACAGCACGCCGGTCGTCTCGTAGTCCGTCGTCTCGCCCTCCAAGAAACCCTTGCCGCTCTTGCCGTCGACCGCGACGCGACCGCCGACGAGGCGCGCAATTTCCGAATACTTGAGCGCCTTCTGCTGCTGCTCCGCCGTGGCGCGGTACGTCTGCCCCAGCACGCCGTGGATCTTGTCCGAGGCGCTGATGTCGTTCAGCGCCAGATTGAAGTGCACCTCCGCGTCGTCAGGGGTCTGCAGCTTCGGGTGTGCCACGCGAAGTGCGATGCCGAGATCGAACAGGCCCTCGATCTTGAGGGAGAAGCGGTCAACATCGTAGGGGCCGGTCTTGCCGGTGCCCAGGAAGGCGAGGGATAGGCCAGAGGCCGGGGAAGAGTGGGGCGCATCGAGCAACGGAACCGCAACCTGCTCGCCATCAACAAAGACAGAGGCCAGGAAGCCGTCACCGCGCTCCTGTTGCTTGCCAGAGCGCGCGACGAGGTGCACGGTGTGGGGAGCGCCGCGCGGA
>SZWC01021409.1:28003-42662 GCA_023375785.1 Penium margaritaceum | reverse complement strand
TTCCTCCGATGGTGTCCCTTCAGCTTCACCTGCCAGCCAGTCCCAGGCTGACACCATCCTTTCGATCCTCCACTCTGTTGTGACCACGCCGCCACCCCGCGATGACTTGTCTTCCAGCATTCGTTCCAGTTGAATGACTCTGCGACGTCGTCGTCAGCGCTCTGCACGGCGTGCTTGCGCCGGTGTTGATACATCCTCCACCTCCTCGGCCTCCGTTGCTGTACCTGTCGAGGGGGAGTGTGGTTACCGCGCATTGCGTGATGCGACAGTAGCGACAGGATCCGCAGTTGGGTCGAGGGGGAGTGAGTCTGATCCCGACATGGAGGTCATGGTGCAGACTTGCGTATCATCGAGCTCGACTTCCACGTCCGCGCTGGATCCAGATCTTCTACAGGAGCAGCATACATCAGGAGGTGTCCAGGCCCGGCGTCCCTGGGCGGTGCCACTCGCGGCTCCTACCGGTGGCGGCCCGGCGGTGGCACACGTGTCCGGTATGGATAGGGATGCATCTTTCGGAGTTTTGGCGGAGTTTGTACAGCAGGCTCACACGAGTCCGGCGGAGGTTCCAGTGCAGGAGATATGCGTGTCATCGAGGTCGACATCCACACTGCGACAGGAGCCGGACGTTCTGCGGCAGCAGGTTGCATCACGAGGAGTGCAGGTCTCATGTGCCTTGGCGGTGCCACTTTCGACTCCGACTGATAGCGGCCTGGCGGTGGCACATGAGTCCCGCGCGGATCTGGATACCCCACACAGATTTCCGGGGGCGTTGGCGCACGGGACTCATGCTTGCCCGACAGTGGTCGCTGTACATGAGCAGAGTCGACCGGCTGGTCTGTTAGAGGTTGAGGCGTTCTTGAGAGCAGCAGTTCTCAGAGATGTCGCCGGGACATATCCTGCAGCAGACACAGCATGCTTCACCGCTTCATCTGCACTACCTGAGGACCAGCTTCAGCGTGAGGAGTCGTCCACCTTCCCACAGTCTACGGGTTCCCGTACCCACGACGGAGCAGCGACATACATGACGGAGTCAGATGATGATCCATACTCTGTCATCGAGCAGGTGGTAGCGACTTGCGTTCCCGGCGAGACAGTGCGTGATCGCCAGCTGCGTTTGCTGGTCGCCTTGACGGGCATTGTCGAGCCGGAGCCCTGCACACCAGTTTCCACTACGGCGGCAGTTGACGACAGTGGTGCAGATTCCTACATGCAGATGGAGTCACCTCGTCAGCAGGAGCTGAGTTGTGCACCTTCGTGTTCACCTGATAGTGACCTTGCTGATGACATGGATACTGAGAGTGGCAGCACCTGCACGGACGACGTTTCCACATGCTCTACGGACTCTGACGGCTCCTCCTTCTCCTTCTCTCTCGGCATGGGACCGCTCACTCCTCGCATGACAGACACGAGCTGCGATGTGGATGTGACACCTGCAGCTGCATCCGATGTTCTAGCGTCACGGCACATTACGAGCTTGGTTGACCCCCAAGAGGATGCAGCAGCACCAGTTCCATCGTCTCCAGCATCAGAGATGCAGATGGCGTTGTACTCACGAGTTGTGCAGTCTGCATGTGCAGCATCCAACGAGGCAGAGTTTATCTACACCAGGTCGACATCGGCCACCTCGACATGTCCGAGGTAGATTACGCCGACCTGCAGGAGCGTGTAGTGATGCTACAGCGGGAGATGATGGCAGCGCGTGAGCGATTCTCAGAGGATGGCAGCATCAGTACTATCGGCACGACACCTGCGCCAGCAGCATCTGGCACACCTATGCTTGGGGAGCATCTTGTACGCGCTCCGAGTATGACGTCCGTTGGAGACACTATCAGAGGAGAGTTGACCGTGCCTTCGGCTTCCGCCATCCTCGCTTCTGTCGACCCCATCATCGCTCCTCCTTCTGCTACCGTCACGCACCTTCATCTACCCGACTCACTTACCCCATCTTCATCTTCATCCGCGAGTGGTGATCCGGCTCGTCGCTCCAGCTCTCCTCCTCCGGCGGTACACCCTTGTGCCTCAGGGTGCTCTATCCGGCCTCCGAGGCCAGCTCCGCCACTTCATCCACGCACGCATGCTGCTCGCCCATTCCCGTTCCTCCGGCATACACAGATGCATAGCGACAGTGCGGAGGCAGGAGAGACTGTGAGTTGGGACCCTTGGCAGTCACGCGAGGACTGGTATACCCCAGGTGATGCAGATTCAGGTGAGGAGTTGTAGCCGGAGACACCACTTCGTCTTTGAGGGAGGGAGTCGACTCACAGGTGACAGGGGGAGCTGTCTCTACATGATGGATACACTACATGACTCATCGCCCAGGATCTTTTCAGCTACGACATCAGCATCTCCATCGACGACATCGCTCCCAGGTTCATCTGCCCAGGGGGAGTGTTGTGTGGACCTCAACCTGACACGACGTCATGGGAGATGCATGGGGAGGTCCATGCTCTGTTGTGAGCATCTACAGCATCCCGCATGTGGCTCATGCTGCATTCCTGCACAGCTGCATACAGATGGTAGCACACAGTCGGTCGAGACCCGGACACTTGGTGCATTGCACCAGTGTCACGAGGAGACCATGTGATCGTATGTCTTAGTGTGTCGTTATACTGTGTGTCGCATTGTGCATGCGAGCTGTTGGTCGAGACCCGGATACTTGGTGCATTGCACCAGTGTCACGAGGAGACCATGTGATCGCGTGTCTTAGTGTGTCGCTATACTGTGTGTGGCATTGTGCATGCAAGCTGTTGGTCGAGACCCGGACACGTGGTGCATTGCACTCGTGTTACGAGGAGATCCTCCCTTGATCCTGTGTTTGGATGATGATGCTATTGAGTTTGATTGCTCGTAGTGGTCGAGACCCGGACCCTGGTACCGCCAGTGTCACGAGGAGACCATCTTGTCCTCTGACATGTGTATGAGGTGCATTACACTGTTTTGTGTGTGTGTGCATCACTCCTCTCATGGTCGAGACCCAGACACTTGGTGGGCTGTGCCAGTGTCCAGGGAGACCCTGGATGGATAGCAGACGAGTGTGTGTGTGTTTGTGCGAGTTGACTCATGCATGTTATGGCTTGCCATGCATCGTTGTTCCATGCCTTCGCTCATTCGTTCTGGCGTGGACGGCTATGTCAGCCAGGGGGAGTGTTGGTTTGTGTGGCTTCCACCCGTCACGACCGACACTGCTAGTTTACCGATATACCCACATTCGGGGTATATGGCGGAGGAGGGCGTGACGACACGACGGGCCTCCGGACTGCACCGAGACTTCTCTAGCACCTACGACAGCGCCGGCGAGACTCGGTCGATGCGTTCCGGCAGCCATGTGGGCTTGTCAGGAGGTAGGAGAGTTTTCTCGGTGGGTTCAGACCCGCGCACCCGGTTGACTGTACCGGTGCGACGAGGAGACCCGATGGCTATTGTGGGGCTTCCGACGTTCGGAAAGCCGTTTGTGATGTCTGGACGTTGATTCCGAGATGTTTTGACACTGCTCATATTTTCTCGGTGGTCGAGACCCGGGCACTCGGCGAGCTGTTCCAGTGCCTCGAGGAGACCACCTTTGTTGCTCTCATGGTGTATGCAGTGTGTTCTCCCTGTTGAATCATTTTGGTTCAGCAGGGGTGATGGGGCCCGGTGCGGTTAGCTGCCGGCGCCCTTATATAAGCCCGCTAGGGGCTCATTTGTAATCCCTCCTTGTTCTTTATATTCAGCGTTCCAGACTTAGCCAAATTCTTGCCGTCTTGCATCTTACTCACATACAGAGCTCATGTTCGTTCTTGCATGGGCCTGCATGCCCTAAAATTATTTTCCAATTCTGGGAGGGACCACCACTACTCCGACCGTTTTTTAACAAGTCCGCGGTCGTTCCGCACACAATCCGCGGTGCTCCGCAGTGACAAAGCCTCAGCGGCGGACGCAGTTGCGCGGTCGCGTCGGAACGCGCGTCCGGTGCCGCGGGGGCACTCGGTGTTCCGAATTCGTCACCTCGCGGTGACGTTGCCACTGCAGATCCGCGGTGTTCCGCGGATCCGCACAGCTCTGCCGCAGCACCTCCGTGGCTGTTCCGGAACACAACAACACTGCTCGCCGCTGCTCCGCGTTCGCAAGTCCGCAGCACACCCTCCGCGTCCAGAACGCGATCGCTCCGCGACGGGTGCGGAACGTGCTGACCGCGGAGCCCCAGCAGCTCGCGGCATCCCGCCGTGTTCTACACCGGAGTGACCGCGGTGATCGTGTGCGATACCTTGACCGCATTCCGCGCCACCGCGATTGCGACCTGCCTGCAGTAATCGGCGGTAATCCGCGGTGAGCCGCGGTAATCCACGGTAATCCGCGGTAATCCGTGATAATCCGCGGTAATCCGCGATAATCCGCGATGACCTTCCGCGGTGGGGTCTACCGCGGTGGGGTCTACCGCGGAAGGGATCCGCGGAGAACGGTCCGCGGAGGAGTTCCGCGGAGGGGAGGTTCCATGGAGACGTTTTGCGGAGGAGTTCCGCGGAGGGGAAAAACAGGGAGGGAACCGGTCGCCATGGCGAAGCCAACCTCCTCCAGCACGGTAGCCGACGCAAGTGCCGAGGGCAGCACCGTCAGCGGACAACGTCGGCCACCGCCATCATCACCACAGCGGCAGCAGCAGTAACAGCAACAGCAGCAGCAACCACTACAACAGTAGCAGCCACTGCAGCAGCAGCAGCAAAAGCAGCAGCGACAGCAACAGCCGCCGCCACAACAGCAGCAGCCGCCGCTGCAGCAGCAGCAGCAGCGACTGCCGAGCCCAACAACGTTGGCACGCCAAGTACGCGCACTGGATGACTTACAGCCGGAGAGCCGCAACACGTTGACGAAGTAGGTCGCCGAGCTGCAGGACCTGATCAGGGGGTTGCTGCCCCGGGAGGAGCAGTTCCAGCAACAGCAGCAGCACCCATCCTCGGACCCAAGCAAAAACCATCTTGCTCACGACGACAACGCAGATGAGGTTGCGGAGACCCTCTCCGATTCTGGCGAGGAGGGTGAGGAGCAGATGTTGCGTACACGCCTCATCCACCTGGAGGCACGCCGCAGAGCACGCGAGGCCAATACCGCCCTCCAGGGTACGAGCTCCAGCGCCGACGTCGGCTTGAGCTCATCTCATCGCCCTCTCCGCTTTGAGGAACAGGCTTTGAGGGCCCGCCTGGGCAAGGGGATTGCCTCCTCCATGCCCGTTCCTGTAGTGACTCCGCCAGTCGCTCTGCCGACCGTCAAGCCACCCAAGTGGTTTGAGTCCGACCCGCCCGTCTTCCGAGCTGGGAATGACTACAAATCNCCACCTGGAGGCACGCCGCAGAGCACGCGAGGCCAATACCGCCCTCCAGGGTACGAGCTCCAGCGCCGACGTCGGCTTGAGCTCATCTCATCGCCCTCTCCGCTTTGAGGAACAGGCTTTGAGGGCCCGCCTGGGCAAGGGGATTGCCTCCTCCATGCCCGTTCCTGTAGTGACTCCGCCAGTCGCTCTGCCGACCGTCAAGCCACCCAAGTGGTTTGAGTCCGACCCGCCCGTCTTCCGAGCTGGGAATGACTACAAATCTTGGGAGCTGCGCTTTCGTATGTGGGCTATGAGCGAGGGAGTTCTCGCCTACTACCTCACCCCCTGCCAGGCGTCTGATCCCGCCCAGACGCAGATGGCGGTCTGAGCCGCCTCCAGTGAGATGAAGGCGGCCCCAGACTTCACGAAGGACTTCAGTCGATTCCTTGGCGATTCGCTGACCGGCTCAGGAGCTAACCCTCGCGAGGCATGGGCACTGGCAGTCACTCTGTTTGAGGGTGCCACCCTGGCCCTGACGTCCCAGCGCCTCGCCGCCTTCAACTCCCTCTGCTAGACTGCTCAGGAGTCTGCAGCTGACTACTGGCATCGGGCGATCCAGCTGTACGAGGAGCTGGGAGACGATGCCCGCGTGCAGTACTCCACACTCCAGATCATCCTCTACGGCATACATCCCGACTACGCGCTCGTCTTCAGCAACTTCGACCAGACTCTGCTTCGCGACATGGCGAGTGACGGGACCCTGCTGCGCCGGGCCACCATTCACTTCCTAGAGGTCGCCGGCATGGATGCCGCGAACCGCGCTCGTCGCAACATAGCTTCCGCTGCACTTGTCGCCGCATCCCCTCCCCCGTTGTCTATAGCTACACTAGCCGCAACTCAGGGAAAGAAGGGTCGCAAATCATCAGATGGTGGGTCCAGCGGCGGGACCAGCAATGGCACCAGCACCAGTAGTGTCAGCCGCAGCAGCAGCAATAGCAGCGGCGGTGGCAGCAACAGTAGTAGTGGCAGCAGCGAATCCGGAAGCACAATGGGCCGCTGGCTCGTGTGCTTCAACTGCGGAGGTGACCACCGCTATCCCGACTGCACTCGTCTGACAGGCCGCCCGTTGGACTGGGCCAAGGTCACCCGTGGACTGTAGCAGGCGCACGAGGCGCGCATGCGCCAGACGTCCGGTGCAACCGCTCGCTCGGCCGCCAATACTGCAGCCGTCCCAGAGGAGTCTGCCGTCGCAGCAGGCTCCCCCACGGATCCTCGTGACTAGGCGCTCGCAGAACGCGACAGGACGATCGTCGAGCTGCACCAGCTTCTCGCCTTGCGCTCATCTCAGGGAGGTGCAAGTGAGTTGACTGAGTCGAGGGGTCCTACTGCCTGTGAACTGTCTGTGTCGTTGCGTGATGATGCTTGTGGCGGTCCCCACGCCCAGCCGTGTGCGTGTGACAATCCCGATGACGTGTCTTGGCTGTACGACTCTTATGTGCGCTCTGCTGGTCGCCTTGTCGTACCCGCCGCTGAGCGTCCTGCCGTCACGCCTTGTTGCGTCACCGAGTGCCACGTTGACCCTTATACGCGTGTCACCAACGCCACCTGGGTCATTGACTCTGGCGCTACCCACCACATGTCGTGTCGCCGTGACGCCTTCGTCGTCTTGCACCCTATTGGCACCATTCACTCTGTTCGCACTGTAGCCGGCCATGAGGTCCCTGTCCACGGTGTTGGGGTTGTGCAGTTCACCGGGCCTGCTGGTCCCGTATACATCTCCGACGTACTCTTTGTCCCTGATCTGGAACTCAGTCTGTTGTCTGTCCGTGCCTGTACCAAGATGGGCCTGGGTGTCACGCACACAGCTACCGATGCTCGCATCTTTGTGCGTGACACCGAGGAGACCATCCTCAGTGGGACGGTCGTCGATGATCTATATCACATCTCTGGCTCCTGTACGAGTGCACCCCTTTGCCTCCGTCTCCCACTGCTCGTGTTTTTGTCGCTGGTGCTCTGTCCCCCAAGCATCACCGTCTCCTGCATCGACGTCTCTGTCATGTGCACCTGGGGGCATTCGACAGACTGGTCCNATTTGGCTGGTCATGGCCGAACGCCAGTCTCCCCACCGCCTTCAGACCTTTCGCTCGGACCTCGGCGGCGAGTACCTTGGTGACATGGCCCGCTCCTTCACCGAGCTTGGCGTCTTCCACAACCTCTCCGCCCCTGCCACCCCCTAGCGGAACGGTGTCTCCGAGCGCTGGAACCGCACCATGGAGGATGCAGTCGGCGCCATGCGCGCGGACAGCACCATGCCTGAGGCCTTTGCCTTCGAGGGCATGGCATACATGACCTGGGTCTGGAATCGCATTCCCCACGGCCCCCTCCCAGGTCACCGCACGCCCTATGAGCTGTGGTACGGGCGTCGCGCGGACCTCCGCCTGGCTCACGTCTAGGGTGCCCTTGCCTGCGTCTGGTTCACACCAGAGCAGCAGGGGAGCAAGCTCTCCCCACGTGGTCGCATCTGCGCCTTCGTTAGTGTCGCCCCGCGGTCGAAGGCCTGGCGGTTCTGGGACCCTGAGCGCCACTGGATCCTGGAGTCCCGTGATGCTCTCTTCTTTGAGCATCTCACCTTCCGCGACCTTGCTCGCATCCACGCTCTACGTGTTGCTCATGCCCCTGGGTGTTCCGGACCCCGTAGTGTGGGGGAGGCTCTTGGCACGCTTGGCCCAGTGCCCCCGTCCAGTGCGTTCACTCCGTCGCCAGCACCCCCGGGGCTGTCCCCAGCGGTTGTGCCCACCGGCACCCCCAACCCCGCCCCGTCTGTGGCTCGCTCCTCTGCTCCCGACTCTCCACTCTCGCCCGTGTCTGAGTCTGCGTCCGAGTCTGCCTCCATGTCTGAGGCTCTTTTCGAACCTGCGCCTGCTTTCGCGTCTGAGGTTCAGACTGACCTTACGTCCGCATCCGTGGCTGGCTCTGAGCCGTCCGCGTCTGAGGTTCAGACTGACCCTGTGGCCGCGGACACGCCTACGTCTGCCGTGGCCCCTCCCCCAACTGTTGAGACCACGCCAGCCTCGGGTGGCGCACCTGCCGTGCAGTCCACACCGGCGTGTGAGTCAGCAGCGCCCACTGCTCTTGCCCCGTCGGACCCCTACACACGGGCACCCGGCGCACGTCTCTGTCCTCGTCCCACGCGCATCGTCTTCAGCGGTGACCCGGGTACGAAGGCCCTTGGCTTGAGTGCTCACGGTCTTGCTGAAGTTCACCCTGGTTTTGCCACTGGTATGGCACTACTTGCTCATGAGCGTGGTCTTGCTCGTGACGCCGCTGAGTCCATGGTGACCGTCGACCCTCCCTCTGCGGCGTATGCCCTGGCTACACGTAGTGTGCTAGTGCTGTCTCCCGATCCCACCAGCCTACCAGAGGCCTTGTCAGTCCCAGACACTGAGCAGTGGCGCGCTGCTTGCCAGGTTGAGCTCGATGCCATCCGAGAGCATGGCGTCTTTGAGCTGGTGGACTTGTCGAAGAACCGCAAGGCTATGTAGGCCAAGTGGGTTCTCCGCAAGAAGCTAAAACCAGACGGCACTGTGGAACGCTACAAAGCGCGCCTGATAGCAAAAGGCTTCTCTCAGGTCCCAGGCATGGACTACACTGAGACCTTTGCTCCTGTTGGTCGAAAGACGACCACGCTTACTCTGCTGAGCTAGGTGGCACAACACGACTGGGAACTCCATCAGATGGATGTCAACAACGCATTCCTGAACGGGGACCTTGAGGAGGAGAGCTACATGGTCCTGCCTCTCGGCTTCGAGGATGGTACCGGTTGTGTGTACCGGCTGCGGAAGGCCTTGTACGGCCTGAAACAGTCACCTCGCTGCTGGAATGAGGAGATCACCAGCACACTGAGACAAGCTGGGTACGTTCAGAGAAATGCTGACCCATCTTTGTTTCTCTCACAGTCCCCAGCACCACTTGCTGCCATCCTCGTCTACGTGGATGATCTTCTGATCGCCTCGCCCGACCTGGGAGCAGTGAATGCTGCCAAGGCCATTCTCACCTCGGCCTACAAGATGAAAGACCTTGGTGAGGCCTCTGTCTTTTTGGGGATGGAGATCGTGCGCGACCGTGTCCGCCGCACACTCCGTGTCCATCAGGGACGCTACGCAGAGACTGTGGGGGAGCGCTTTGCCACCCTCCTTGCAGCTGTTCGTACGGCCTCCACGCCCATGACCCCTGAGGGGCAAACCGCCCTGTAGGTGAATGATCTAGCTGACCTGGGGGAGCCAGTCGATGTGACCGTGTACCTGCGAGTCATTGGCTCGCTCATGTACTTGGCCACTACGACGCGGCCCGACATTGCCTTCACTATCAACCTGCTCGCCCAGTTCTCGCAGGCTCCACGCTAGCGAACACTGGAGGCCGCATTCCGGTGTATGCACTACATCCTGTCCACCGCACGCTTCGGTCTTTGCTTTCGCGAGCAGGTGTCAGTTGTGCTCGATGGGTACACAGACAGTGACTGGGCGTGGAGTCCAGATGGCAAGAGCTGCACCGGCTACATCTTTCTCATTGGAGGAACTACAGTGTCCTGGCGAAGTGGGAAGCATGGCTGCATCGCACGCAACACCTCTAAGGCAGAGTATGTTACCCTAGGCGAAGGTGTAGCGGAATGTGGCTGGCTCGTCCGTCTGTTGCACGAACTGCGTCAGTCCATTCCCCCCTTGGTCCTCCAGTGTGACAACATGAGCACGGAGGCCATCGCCAAGAACTCAGGTGTGTTCCATGCACGCACAAAGCACATCAATGTCGAGCACCACTTTGTGCGTGATCTGGTTGATCGTGGTGAGATCCGAGTCATCCACGTGAGCACCGACAGGCAGTGCACGGATTTCCTGACCAATGCTCTGGGTCGTTTGAAGTTTCATGCGGCCACTCGTTCCGTTGGACTCTGCCCCATCCCTGTTGCAGGTTGATTCCTCATGTGCCACCTTGCATGTGCTATGCCTGGTGCCTGTAGCGGCTGTGCGTGTTTACTCTGTACAGCGTCAGTGTCTGCATGTGCATGGACGTGTTTCGCCCTCCGGTCATGGGGGAGTGTTGTTATGTGTGTTGTACACAGCTTATGGTGACCCCTCGGCTCATGTCCATTTACGTGCAGATCCCTGAGACTGGCGACGGTGGTAGAAGGCTGGCGGCAAACGGCGACGAACGCCCAGAAGACTTCGGTATATTCTAACTTTGTGCTGTATCACAGCATGTAGGCTTGCAGCCTAACAGGACGTAGATCTCATCAGTGCGACCGTTCTGGTTCAAACGGCTCGTCATTCTGACATGTCTGCAGGGAATTATGGCTAAAACTGTATTTTTGCCCCAGTTTTGTCCTGCTAGAAAATAGTGCCCTTGTGCGCCGTGTGTGTGTGTGTGCACTAGGACCGTGACGCTATTTAGGTTGCCCAGACCTCACTTGTCATCTCTCTCTGCACATTTCAATGTTTGCAGCTTATGACACTTGTGTTTTTGTCCCTAGCCCATCCCTTGTTGTTCTCACTTCCACCTGTGTGTGCTAGTGAGTTAGCTGGTCGGCTTGTACTGCTAAGCCAACGATAGCAGTGCTAGGAAGCTGTCTCTCAAGATAATGTCATATCGAGCCCTGAGCTTTCTCTCTCTCTCTCTTGTTGTGATTTGTGACATTCCTATCGACCTGTGCAATTTACTGTGACCACTCGGTTGTGTCCATACTCATGCAGATCCTAGATGCAGACCTTAGTGGTACCGGTGCGTCATCTGTGGCGGACTATTGGCTTGGAGCCGACCGACGACCGTTCCAAAGCTCTGGACGCTACCCGGGACCTCCTGCAGTTCTTCTGCAGCACGCAGGAGTATATCGGTGGACTGGCCGTGGGCTCGATTTGCATGTTTTTGCATTGTGTGTCCACCATTTGATGCTGGATACATGCATGTGACTAGTCGTATCGTCCCCCTTGTGATCCTACATCTAGGTTCAGACTGCGTAGCGTTCGGACATGTCGGCGCAGAGTTACGGCCAAAACAGTGATTTTGGGCCGGTTTTAGGACAGATCTTGCGCTGTTGCGGGCGACACCCGCAGCGCGCCGCGACAGGTACTTATGCCATGGACCTGTCATTTGTTATTTCTCTCTACAAATGCTATTGAAGCATTCTGACAATTTGCCCTGTGTCTCCTGGCCACACCCTCGCCGTTGTGTGCACGACCCATGACTGTCGTCACCGTCTGACCAGGCACCGACGCCTAGTCGGCGGCTGTGTCGCTAGGAAGCTTCCACACATCTTCTCATGGTATCAAAGCGGTGAGACACATCTTGCCGAACTGGCCAACAGAGACGTAGGAGAGGAGCAGCAGTGAGCGTCACCGTTGTTGCCGATCTACAAGGACCTGTCAACGACACCGACTACCGGCAATGTCATCCATGTGAGTGCATCAGCAGCAGCCGCGAGCAAAAACACGTGACACCTTCATTAGGCGGCAGCTGCTAGCCGCTGCTGGCATTGGCACTAGCACCGGCGGAAGTAGGCCATAGCCGTGGCAGGCAGCGGCAGCAGCTCGCGGCATCAGCAACGCGTAGCAGCAGCAGCCCGCATCAAGAGCATCGCCCAACAACGCTACGCAGCGGCGGCGGCGATGGCGGGGAGCAGCAGCGTGCGGCGGCAACAGCACGCAATAGCCGCTACGCGCAACAGCTGCAGCAGCAGCTCGCAACTGCGCGGCAGCATAGCAGTAGCGCGCAATTGCTGCCACAGCTGCACAAGCAGTCGCGCGGCTGCTGTTGCTGGTGCCAGCGCAGTAGTAACAGTAGCAGCCGAGCGGAAGCTACTACGGAGCTTCCGCGTAGCTTCCAACGGCTGCTACGGAGCAGCCGCCCCCTGATCAGCGGGGGTAACAACCAAAAAAAAGGAAAAAGAGGGAAAGGATGGGAGCTGATGTCAACATTTTTCTTGTTCACGTCATCAAGTCATGCTGACGTCAACAACCACCTGCTGACGTCACCAACCACCTGCCGACGTCAGCACTTGCACTTGGTCAACTCTTTGGTCGGAGATTCAAAAGTTGCGAGCGATTCAACTCGTCGAGCAACGCTGACATTTTCGTGTTCTAACCAAGTTGAGCTCTTGGCCCATAATGAGCAGTGACATGGCTCTGTCCCATGATAAGGAAAAGAGGATACTAGATCCCTCTTCCTCCTCCTCAGGGGTCATGAGCTCACGTTTGCAAGCTATTGAGGACCTGTGGAGCTAGCAGGATGAGATGCGTCGCTTACAGCAGGAGCAGACTGATGCCATTGGTTTACTCACTGAGCTTCTTCAGGGTCAGTCCATGGACCCACGGCACACGTCTAAGAGAGCTGCCGGTGACACACCCTCTACACAGCAGTCAGCTCCAGCACCGAAGACAGGAGCTGGACGCGACCCTTCACCTCTTGATCCTTGGGATGAGGATCCAGATATGCCAGGCATGGAGGGCGACTCCCCTGAGCGTGAGATTCGTGTACTTCAGGAGCGTCTCTGCCAGCTCCACACGAGCTCTCGACCCTTACACACATCGTGGTTTCCCGAGATTCTATCATCACCCAATCTCCAACCCAACGACTTCCCTTTTCGCGGTATCTTTCCCATCCCTCATCTTTCTCAGCCTGTAGTTGCTCTCCTTACGGAGCGGCAACTCAAGTACTTCGAGATACTGACCCATGCTATGTCAGCGAGGACGACTTTGCCTGCTAGGAGATTCTTGTTCAGGTTTGGGCCACTTCAAAGGGAGTGTGGCCTTACTACCATAGTCTGTATCAGACTACGGACGGAGCACAAGTGCTGACAGCGGCTAGTGCAGTCGCGGACTTCTTTACGCCATGCCGCAGAGACCGTCGTTGACTTCCGCTCGTTCCTTGGCTAGGCCGGCATAGGCACCGGTGTTGATCCATGTGGGGGTTGCGACTTGGCATTATCCCTGCTTGCTGCACAGACGCACGCCACCCGCACCGCTCACATTTGTGCCTTTCATTCCCTTTGTCAGGGGCGTGTCGAGCCTTCTACCGATTACTGGCGACGTGCCATGTGCATCTACACGCGCCTTGGGACCTTCGGAGGTACACAGCTGTGGACGCTCCGCACGATCATGCTCGGAGTTCGCCTTGAGGAAACAGACATCTTCACGAGATACAGCGACGCCATGCTCGAGCCTTTTGCGGCCTCACTGCAGCTTCTTCCCTAAGTGCACCAGCTCTTCCTCTAGGTGACTTCCGCCCGTGAGGCAGCCGTGGCTCATCAGGTTACTCTCTTTTTTGCAGCAATTGTTGCATCACCATCGACGTCCCTCCTACTGTCTTCTTCTCCATCCTGTGCCACTTCCTCCACTTCCCCTTCTTCCCCGATTACACCGACTCAGACACAGGGTGTTGCAACAGTAGCACAGGGGAAGAAGGGGCGACGGCGGCGCGGCTCGAGCCATTATCAATCACAACAGCAGCTATCATCGGGTAGTAGTAGTGGACACTCTGTTTTCTACTACAACTGTGGAGGTGCTCATCGCTACACTGAGTGCCAGCAGCCGCTCGACCGGGCGCGAATTACTCGTGGGCTTCAGGCTACGCATACACTATGGTCTATGTTGAGCAGCACACCCTCCGGGCGTGTGGAGTCCAGGACCGCAGTAGTTCCCGCTTCACCACCGGCGAGCAGCGATGACCCGGACCCACATGATCGTACCATCTCCGAGCTCCGACACCTTCTTGCGCTTCACTTTCAGGGAGGTGAGAGTGTGTTGTCACAGCTGGGTGGTTTACAAACTGTCCGTCCATCTCTTCTTTTGACTCAGGATGACTCATGTGGGGGGGCACAGTCTGCATGTGATGACCATGGGCCTGACTGTACCGGCTGTATTCATGAGTCTCACCTTTGTGCTCTTCGTCGTTCCTCCCCACATGCCGCTCAGCGTCCGTCTGAGGCCGAGTGTTCCATTGCCCGTTGTACAGTGACGTACTCCAGTCATCATTACGGTGGTCAATTGGACCATGGATTATGGCGCCACTCATTATTCGACCTGTTGTCGTAGTGACTTCGTTGTTCTCGGCAGTGTTGCATCTGTTCGTTCCATTCACACAGACTCTGGTCAGTCTTTTCCAGTCCAGGGTATTGGGGTCATGTGTTTCGATGGTCCGTCTGGCCCCTTGTATCTTTGCAAGGTGCTCTTTGTGCATGACCTTGAGCTCAGTTTGCTTTCTGTCCGTGCCTGCACACTGATGGGACTTTGTGTGGAGCACAATACAGACTCCGCGACTATGACCGCCATTGACACTCGTAGTGTTGTTCTCCGTGCCTCTGTCCTGGATGACCTATATCGTGTCTCT
>SZWC01021407.1:3111-20963 GCA_023375785.1 Penium margaritaceum | reverse complement strand
AGGAGGAGGAGGAGGATGAGGCGGAGGATGAGAGGGGCATGAAATGTTATCCTGTGGCAGGGCAAGTCATGGCATGGCATGGCATGGCACGGCACGAAGGGCATGTATGGATTGGCAAGGGATGGCAGTGCATGACGAGCATGCCATACCTTGCCATGCCCCTGCCATTTCGTGACATGTCATGCAATGGCCTGGCACACCAGGACATGGAACAGATTGACACGGCATGGCATAGCACTGCACGACATCGCACGGCATGGGGCGGCATGGCACGTCACGACATGGCATGGGGTGGCGTGACACGTTACGACATGGCATGGAGTGGAGTGGGTTGGCAGTGGCTGGTGTTCGTCATCGGCCGCAATGAAGCAGCTGTAAGCTTCTAATGATGGGGTTGCCGTGACTCGAGACAAACAGCTTGCTCTCCCTCATCAGATGAAGCAGCAGCAGCGGCAGCAGCAGAAGCTTACCAGTGAACGGCATAACGATCCTCACTTCTGTGAGGTGGACCATGGCGAATGCCTGCTGCAGGACACAGCGCGCTGTCGCTGCCGCTGTTGCTGTTGCTCTTGCTGATGCTCTTGCTCGTGCTGTTGCTCTGGCTGTTGCTGTTGCTCAGATTCCCTGCCTGCTGTTCGTTGGGCTTGCGGGGGCGATGTCGCTTGCCTCGGTTGCCTCCCGCAGCGAATTGACAGCCGCCAAGGTCTCAGGTGTGAATCTTTGTCTGCCTGTGCTCGAGAGCGCGCGCGCGAGAGATGGGGAGAGAGTGAGACCCAGGGCGGCCCAGGGTAGTCGATTCGCGTGGCAGGCTGCAGATCCGAGCCAGATCGACGGAGGAAAACCTCGGTTGAAAAAAGGGGACGCGGATGAGGGCTGTTCAGGCGAAGGCGCGAATTGCCCTTGCCTTGAAACCGACGCGCTCACCCCTGCCCGTCCAAACGTGTGTGTGAGATTCGCTCCGAGCGGAGGCTTGCGGGGTGAGCAGCGAAGGAAGGGCACTTGAGGACTTCCAGGAAGGCCTCCGTGTCGACTGGAAAGCTGCACGAAAGACGACGGCAGTGTAGGAGGTCCAAAGACTTCATCAAATGTTCATCTCTAGATGAATTTTCCGAATCGCTTTCAGCCGAGAAAACTTTAACGCATCCTAACATTTTTGGGTTACATGGTAACCCTGTTGTAGTCGCTTGAGGGTTAACAACTCTTTTGCCATGTAACGGATTGTTTTCTAGTCAGGCAGACTCACCCTCTAGTGTCAACTGGCAGGGGGCCATGGGTGTCCCAAGCCAAAAAAGGGCGATTTACCAAACGTATGAACCAATTAGCCAACGATCGTGTTTACATATCAGACCCTGAGAGCGCAACACCGAGAGCCAATCGTAACTTTTCCATACATCATTTCTCTCTCATGAATTCAACCTCCTTACTTCCAAAGCCCCTGAACTCAGGGAAAGGGAAGATCTTTCCACAATGAATAGGGTGAAATAAAAGTACCGTAAATTTAAAAAATGAAATATCCTTGGGCTTATTTTTATTAATCATTATGCACACGGGCATGGACATGGTGATGAATATGGGTTTATGTTTCGATATGGCTGTGGATATGGATTTGTTTTTCAATACACATACGGGCATAGGAACTAAGCCATAGCTTTTAATTTCCGAGATGGCAATCAAGATCTTGGTTCAGCAGCATCTTGCACACGTATATCTCTGAAAACTTAATCTCATCCTTGAAATTCAAAGATTTCCTCACTTCCTCCCAATCACCAATTAGTCCATTAATGAGGAAGTTAACAAATATTCTTTCTGAAATATGGCCATTTGTCATCGCGAGCTAGTGTCATAGTGACTTAGCTTTGTTCATGTACTCCTCAATGTTTGTGAAGTTGTTAAGGCTGATGTGGGAAACCACTACAAGGAGGTGAGACTTAAAGGTGGATTATCCTCAGCTATAGGTCTATAAAAGTTAGGAACACACATGATGAGTAGGGTTTGGCTAACTCTTGAAACATCAGCATAACCTGTTGAATGTGAGGAGTCTAATGCCATATCTACAACCTTACATAAGTAGGTGAATTCAAAAAATGCTGAAGATGATGACCCAAATGTGGAGGTGAACAATGCCTACTATAGAATTTCCGAAAAAAATGTATTTAGGTGATGATCTTGACCTTGTGTGCCCTGTGTGGGAAGTTCACATTGCTGAACTTGTCAACTAAATGAAACAAAGGTGGAATGAAGCTACTAATATATGCATTATACTCTATAAACACTTGAATGCGGTTATTTATGCTATTTTTGGATGGGCATGCACTTGGAAAAGCTTCGTGGGATTGAATTGATGACCATGAAAATGTTGCATTCTAGTGGCTCTTGTAGGTTGGGCAACATAGGCTTACAGCAAGGGTGCCTGTTGAGCTTACAGGCATGGTCAAACAAGTGGCACCACTTGGCCAACTTATGGTTGTGCCTCAAACTATAATTGTGATCATATGTTTGTACATGTTCTTCATAACATTTTTTTAACATAGTTGGTTCGACGGCTTGTGGAGGACTTCCTTGAGAAAAGTAAGGAGAAGATGCTTATGACAGTTATGACCTTTGGATTGGATGTTTTTGGTATAGTATTTTCTATTATTGGTGCATCCTCTATCAATGAATTTCTGAAATCAGTTCATGAAAAAAAGACAAATTTTGCTTCATTCATGCATTTTGTGCTAATGAATCTGACATGAATGTTGCAATTGTTGTGTACATAATACTATAGCAACATGTTTGAGCTACTCTTGCTATCAAATGATTGCTTGAGTACCAAGATTTTGCATCAATTCCTTTGCTACCTTCTCCAAAGCTTGAATTGTGAGTTCCTCTTGTCGTAACTTTACTGTGTGTCCTTTGTCAAGAATTGTGCCCGTACCCCTAAGTATTGTGCATATTCTTCAACATTGCATTGATGCTCTTCATCCATGCAGAATCCATGCAAAACACATTCATTGCTAGGAAAAAGAGAACCCTCCCTTGGATGCTGAGGCTTCCTATCACTCATGTAAAATTTTCACTCCTCATGCCTTGTACAGAATCTTTTATATATGCACCTATCTGCTCTCTAACGCTAGCTTGTGAAAGTTGATGAAGTTTCCACTAAGACTTGGCTTAAGTTGTTATGCTTTCTAGTGGCATGGACCTCATTGTTCTCGTACCATGTTGAACTTTTGAAAAACCATAGTATAAATTGAGTTGGAATTTCTCTCGTTCCATGACCTTATGTTAGCTCCTTTCTCTACTGTTACTTTTTTTGGTATCGACCCTAGCGGTGTACGGCACATCGTTGTAGGTGGCCATCCCAAAGGTCCCAATTGCTAATACAACTTTGTGTCATCAATCATTTGAAGAGACAATGATGCTGCACTAAATTGTAAAGAGAGTCGTGCATGACCTTGACAATGTTGTTGTTGCTTGCACACCGTTTGACCCAAACCTTCTTGGAGTTGTGCTCTTGCACTTGTCTCATCTAAGGTAGTTCTTGAGTTGTCAACTCGTTTGAGGTACACGAGGTAGCCATAATTTTTTTAGATGATCCACTATGGTTATGTACATACCCAAAAAAACATCCTTTGAGCTTTGAATACTCTAATAAATTAGCCTCTACAAAGGGAAATTCTCCTTGGTAGTAGTCCAAATGAATGAGAATATAATCCATAACTTCACATAGATTCCTGTTAAATTAAATCGATCTCATTGTAATGAATTCGAAATGTAGTGTAGTTATCTTTGCAATTCAACCATTTTTATTATGTACATATTTGTATGAAACTTCAATACATTATTGAGTATGTCACACCTCCCACACTGTAAGATGAAAACCACGTATCCATGTTTTGTAGATCTTGAGAAATGACACCCATCATCACAAATCATCATCAAATACATGTTTTTTAGGAAATACTTTTGTTTATTTATGATGTTTATTTCATTATAATTGGGTTCTGTTTCGTAGCTAAATCAAGCTTGAAGAAACTGGGAATAATGATGAATGGTGATTTCAAATTTCTCCATGCAAGCATATGTAAGCTTTTTGTGGAATTGAAATGAGAATAATGCTACATTTTTTATTAATGAATCGAATGAAACCATTCATGAGGACCAAAACTATTACGTAACGTGTAACGTAATTTTATTGAATGAAGAACATTTCCAAGTTCTAATAATTTTTATTTTTTATCTTATTTTGTTCATCATTCAAATACATGTTTTACATATTAAATTTTTTTAAGGTTAAGATAAAGGGAAAGTTATATTTCATTTTTTCACCCTTTTCAACTTTATCTTTGGTCTTAAAGAGTGTTATTCATGCAATTTCATCCATTCATAATATTTTCCCTTTCCATAATTTTGGAACAGGGTTTTTGGTATCAATGAATGAATATTGTTTTTATTCTCCTAGATACAGGTTCTCCAACTAACTTTGAAGATTTGTTTTCTTCTTGTTGGCAAACATTGATAAAGATTGTCACATGAATGATGGATGACCAAAAATATAATAATCAGGAATTAAATGAAGGAGTTGAATAAATAATTTTCCACTTTTCATTTTAGTCCTGAACACTGGAAGTGAAACTGTCTAGATGAATAATTGGTAGAATGGTTGGGCAAGGTTTGTTAGCTCCGAATGTCTTTGTGGAACATGAGAACATTTCTCTCTGCATTGATCTAGAATCAAATTCTGAATGGTACGGCCCGGCCTCTCATGTGCGTCAGCGTCTTCCACGTGAAACTTCCTCTGTAGCGCTGCAAGGCTCACCCTTCACTTTCACACTCTGGTCACAGGTACAAGCTTGGCCGCAAACCCATTTATCGCGAATGAAAGTCATTCCACAGGGACCGCGTATCCTTCGCAAAAACTAAACGCTGCTTACCAATGAGCACGCGACGTGGACCTGCAGTCTCCATTGCGGGGACCGCGTCCCCGAGTCCCCGCGATGGGGAACAGCAAGGTTGTAAGGGTCGGTTTGTCGACCTCCACATATGCTCGGCTGTCCTCGAAACCTGCTCGACGCCCAGTTCAGGGCTCTGGGTCGCTTGTGCGACCGCCGAAGTCGTACGTCCCGTGGCTGACCAGCGGACGCTCGAGCTCAGCCCGTGTAACGCTTGCCCAGGAGAATCGTGGACGTTTGGAGGACAGCGGGGCCAATGCGGAGGTAAACAAACCAACCCTATGTGTCTCGGTCGCCAACCCCTCTCGTCCGCGAAGAGCAATACAGTTGTAGCCCTTTATTCTAAGTTTGAGCACTACCGACCCTAGCCGCAAAGACGTAAATTTGATGTACCCCCTTTTCACAAGATTATATCTGCTACACCGAGCGGAACATAGTGTTGCGCCGAAAGGAGCATAGATGGTGAACATGTAAAATTTGCGATTCATAACACGATTTAAAATATGCGAAACTTGAGTTTAGTGGTAATGTGTACATCGATGACAAGTGTGGAAATGATCAAACATATATATGTGAGTGTCCAGTTCAGAATACATAATAATCGGGGTCTTTGGGTCGATTTTCAAGCGACATGTGCAAAGTCGCGTCGTGAGTGGTCGGATTTGAGAAATCCGAGGTCTTAGAGAATCAACGGTGAAGATGCGAGATGCGCCTTTAAAAATCGAGATTCGTCTCGATGCATCGAGAAGTCGACCGAAAGGTCGTTATACTTCTGTTCGTAGGTTTGCAAGAGCGGTCGAAGCCGTTGAAAGGTTTGGGAATATCCACAAAGGGCGGGGCAGCTAGTTGGTTTGCCCTCGATTGTCAAAGTGAATATTGCGGTCTTCCCGATGTCGTGGGTTGTTTGTATAGTAACCGAAATGCCCACTCGGAAAGATAAGGGACTCTACATCTTGTACGTAACACTTCCCCCCCCTTTAAACCACAGCGTCCTGGCACGCGTACAGATGTGGTCCGGAGACACCAATCGTAGCCATCCATGAGATGATGAACATCTCGAAAGTTGTCGTATGGTTCCCAACTATTTACTCGGCCTCGTAGATGTGCCACTTGACGAGATATTCTGCCGTCTTGCCTCGTCGTCAGTGACCGAGGATGTCCTCAATGGCGTACTCAGTGTCTTCGTCCACTTGAACTGGAGGTGGAGGAGGAACATCTCTGCCAGGGAAGTTCTCTCCGGGGTCTCGGTAGTGCTCGAGTCTGCTCGTTTTTCTCACATCTCTCATCGTGCTTTGTTGTGTCCTCTCGGCTTGTATACATTGGCGTGCACATGACTGACGGTGAGACTTGACGCTGCTTGAGTGTTGTCCGGTGGAGCTAACGCACGCTGAGGACTACACGCTGTTCACTGGAGCCTCCTTCCTCCGTTGACGTGCTCAGCTCCATCGACAGGCCCTCTCTGCGGTCGGGCCGCCGGCGGCCACTGCCAGTACACTACAGATGCTATCTGCATGCGTCCAGTGCTGGATCTGACTGTACCGTTGCGTCTCTAACATCCATCTTTGCTTAGGATGCAAATCTCATGCTAGCCTGGCACTGTTGTCACCAGGGATTAGTGTATGCCCTGCCTGGGTTTGGGCAGCCATAACTCCTCACTGCTATTCTTCTAGCTAATTCTAACCATACGACGGCGTTGCAGTATCAGTGTTATGGGATGTTCCAATTTGAGGCAAGATAGATGACGCCTGGATTCAGGGTTGTCGGCTGTCTGGGCTGGGCTCACCGAGAAAACGTGCTAACCTGAAGATAGAGCGATTTTCTGATTGGCTGGTGAACTCACTAACAAACTCTACAGAGCTGTGGGAGGTTAGTTCTTGGAGGGGTCTCCCATTATGTCTCATTCTTCATTCCTAATCAGTTACTTTGAGTTTTGAATTGCTTTCTGGCGCTAACACTGGTGCGCGCACTTTTGAGTATCAAACCCAGAGCTCTCAAACTTCAACTCTAGAGCGGCAAAATGAGGGGGCAGCAGACTGAGCAACGAGCATGGAAGCCCGCACGCTACATCAACAATGCTACTGTCCCAACTTGCTGCCTAGGATTTACGGGTTGGTATCTGAGCCAGAGCGCAGCATCAACAGCAGAAGACTGGAGTACAGGTGCCACACAATGATGGCGGATCCCCATACGCGCCAGTGTAGAAGAAATGCTGCCAAATTCTTTCCGATAGATTTGACCAGCTTGGTGGCGACGTAAAAATTTTCCCCACTGCCACTGGGCCAGGAGAAATGCTGCCAATTTTTTCCGCAGCTGAACTTTCCGTAACTGACCCCCACGCGACCATACGTGGGGGCCAGTTAGATACCCCAACGACAATAAGTGGTGCAGCCGCACCTTGTTCTAGGTGGGGCCTGGACATTTAGTTCAGCACCAATGTGCTGAACTTTCCGCAACTGACCCCAACGCATGACGGGAGGAGGTGAGCGGCCAGCGATGCCACGCACCACGACGACGACACAAGTCGCGACGCCAACCAGGTTTGACTGTGCTTCAAGCAGCAGCAGCAGCAGCTTGTAGCATCAGCTAGCAGTGGCAGCAACAATGAGCAGTGGCACCAGTAGCTAGGAAAAGTTGTGCGTAGCAGCAGCAACCGGCAGCAGCAGCAGCTCGTAGCAGCTTGTAGTAGCAGCAGCCCGCAACAATAAGCAGTAATAGCAGCCAGCAGCAGCAGCTCGCGGCAGCCGTAATGTGCAGTAGTATCGAGTAACACAGCAACCGGCTGAAGTAGCGACAGTAGCGATTAGCAGCCAGCAGTAGCTTGCAGCAGCCAGTAATAGCAGCTGCAGCAACGGTCAGCAGCAGCTCGTAGTAATAGTAGCTGCAGCTCGCAACAACAGTAGTTGCAGTTGCAGCTGCTTGCAGCCCGCTGCCTGCAGCGAGCAGCGAGCTCGGTGCACGTTGCTTGCGGCTCAGAGCAAGCAGCAAGCTCGGTGTGACGACCAAGAAAAAAAAGAAGAAAAAAATCCCCCCACCCCATAGGTGGCTCTACAGCGGCAGCAACTGCCACTACAGCTGCTGCAGCAACCACTACAGCCACAGCAGCATGCAGTAGCTCAGCGGTAGCAACTACTACTGCTACTACAGCATCAATTGTAGCAGTAGCAGCAGCAGCAGATGCAACAGCAGCAAACCACCACCAATAGGAGCAGTTGCTACAACAACAGTCCCAGCAGTGGCAACAACATCAAGAACAGCACTAGCAGCAGCAACTGCTGCAGCAGACCTGTAGCAGTAGCAGCAGACGAGCAGTAACAACAGCAACAACAACAATACCAGCAGCTGTAGCAACAACAGCAGCCACCTTGGAGCTTTCACAACGGCGGCTCCAGCAAAAACCACTACATCAGCAATTCTCAGCTGACGTCACTACCGAAGTCACTACTGACGTCATCAGCAAACACAAAAGAAAAAAATCTATAGCAACAACTATGTAGATAACATATCAGCTGCTGCTAATGTCAACCATCCTAGTTTGATAGCAGTGCTGATGTCACTATTGACATCAGCGGCAAAAAAAAAACAACAACGAAAGGGGACCAAGGAGGGCTAATAAAACACTATGGCTGATAGTCCCAATAGGGAGGGGTGCTCCTCTATTGGGGGGACCCCTAGCCCCTCCTTCCCGCACTAGGTGCAGCAATTGCATTAGTAGCAGCAACAACAGTAGTAGTAGCAGCAGCAACACCAGCAACAGCAGCTGTAGTAGTAGTAGCAGTAGCAGTAGCAACAGCAACAACAGCAGCAGTAGTAGCAACAGTTGGAGGAGCAACAGTAGTAGTAGTAGTAACAATACTAGTAGCAGGAACAGAAGCAATGGCAGAAGCAGCACCAGTAGCAGTAGCAACAGCAGCAGCACCAGCAGTAGCAACAGCAACGGCAGGAGCAACTGTCCACGGGCTTTGTCGTCGGCTCTTACGATCCAGTGCTTGCCATTCAAGAGTAGCTTGCCGCACTGACGCAACAACTTCCAACACTACAGCCGCTGGCATCACATACACACACCAGTACCTCGCCACTCTTTCTTCCTCCTAGGAACGCCAACCCCGCTGTGTCTGCTGCCACACATTACCTGGCGTAGCAGCAGACCTAGCTCGAGCGGCAGACAGTGTCCTCAATCCTTGGCCCCACTCTGGGTGCCGGCCGTAGGGAAAAGGACTATGAGACCCCGCCCCCGTCGCTTCAGGCCGGCAAACAATTGCAGAGCTGGGGGCTTAGCTTCGGCATCTTGACGATGGGTGAGGGCCTGTGGGCCTACTATACCCTTCCGTACGACCCCACTCAGGCCGACGAGCTATATGATGCTGGTCGTGCAATACACGCCCTCGTCCTAGTCGCTCCTTTGGCATCACGCATAGCCATAGAGCCCTTCCTTGGCAACTTCATCACTGGCGGGACACCAGACCCTGCAGTCACATGGCACATCCTCACCTGTTCCCATCGCCTATCCAGTGAGGTTGAGACCAGCCCTTTGCTGTGGGAGTTCAACTCCCTGCACATGGGGGAGACCGAGACGGTCACCTCTTACTTGCAGCGGGCTGAGGACATCCTCCGTTGCCTAGGCACCTCTGCTCCACCCCCTTTGGCTGCACTCCTGACTATCAAGCGCGGTGCCAACGTCGCATACGCCAATGTCTTTGTCCACTACACCCATGACATCCTCTCTACCATGGTGGCCTAGGGCACCCTCATGCCTTGGGCGTACGACCTATTCCTCAGGATTGAGGAAGCTCGTCTAGGGTCACGCATCCAGTGTACAGAGGCCCTTGCCTCGCATGCTGTTGCTTTCTTAGTGCTTGCTTCCCCTGCAGCAGCATTGTGTACTAGCTCACCATCGTCAGTAAAGACGAGGTGCAAGGGGAAGAAGAGCAAGGGCTAGTAGCAGCCGACAGGGCCCAGTGGTGGTGGCTCGGTCTACCACAACTACGGCCAGCCAGGACACGGGTGGTACACGTGCCCGCTGCCAACGGACGAGACACGCATCATCGCTACCATGCGTCCCTAGCGTGAGTGCCGTCTCGCCTCTGCCGCCATAGTTGTCGCCGGCCCTGACCCCTCCACCTCCATCAGCAGCTACACTCCTCTGACAGCCACACCAGTCCCACCGTCGCCAACTCCGCAACAGCATTATCCGCAACCATTGGCGCTGTTGCTTTTGTCACCGGTGCAGTCCTGCTCCTAATCAGGCTCTAGTGCTGCCACTGTGTACTCCGTCCACACTCCAAGACCATCCACCTATGAGCGTCAGTTGGAGCAGTACATCGCGCTCTAGTTCAGCCTGCATCGCCGTCCCCCCAGGGGAAGTTCAAGTTGCGTCACCTCCTATCCATTTGCTCTACCATGTATGACTGAGACGAAGTTGCGATCGTGTCTTGCCTCCTCGTCACTTTCATCGTCTCGTGTGCTCTCTTCTAGTGTGCTATCTGGTATCTCTTCTGCCCCCCTCTATGACGACGTTGCATGGCTTGAGGATTGGCACTCTTGGTTTGGGCCGCCGTCCACCGGGTCTGTGTCTCTTGCAAGTTGCCACATGATTGTCAGTTATCTGGCGACTCCGGTCCTAGACCTTGCCGAGACTTGGATAATCGACTTCTGGGCCACGCATCACATGACGGCCTCTCGCGAGGCCTTCAGTATGCTTGGGCTTGTAGGCGATGTGTCCGGGGTCCGAATAGGCTCCAAACAGGTCTTGTTTGTCCGTGGTGTTGGCGTCATTTCTTTATGTGGTCCTTTCAGTGATGTCTTCGTCACTCATGTCCTCTTCGTCCCTGGTCTTGAGCTCAACCTTCTATCCATCACTGCCCTTAATTGCATGAGCATGGATGTTTTGCACTCACGTGGCGTTGGCACCGTGTCGTTACGTCCGTCCGGTCTTGTCGTTCATCCCACCACCACTTGTGGCAACTTTTGGCAACGTGTGGCACGTGCCTCGTCTGTCCTCTGCTCCCTCCGTCCCCCCCTCGTCGGCCATAGGCCATGTGTTTTCACTAGCACACTCTCAACGGAGCACACACGTCTATTGCACCGCTGCCTTTACCACGTCCACTCTGTTGCTATCGATAGCATGCTCCACACCCAACAAACCAATGGCCTTGACCCGGTCTCCTTCCCTTGGACGTGACCCAAAGAGTGCATTGATTGCGCTCAGGGAAATATGCACCGTTCCTCATACCCTCAGTCTTTCTCCCGTGCGTCCCCCCCTTTGGAATTAGTCCATTCCAATGTCATGTGTCCTCTCCTTACCGAGTCCGTTGGGAAGCATGTATGCTATGTCCTCACCCTCATTGACAACAACTCTCGCTACCGCCATCCAGGAGTGGCTTGTCCGTGCGGAGCACGAGTGTGGTCGGCCTCTTTACCGCTTTCGCTCTGATCGCGGTGGCAAGTACATGGAAGAGACCACAACTTTTCTCCCTTCCCATGGTATCCACCATGAGGCGTTGGCGCCTTACACACCATCCCAGAATGACGTCTCCGAGCGGTGGAACCGCACCATGGATGACGCCGTCCACACCATGCGGGCCGAGTCTGGGCTCTCCGATGGCTTCTACTTCAAAGCCATGGCCTACCTGACGTGGGTCTGGAATCAAACTCCCCACGGCCCTCTTCCCCGCCAGTCTACGCCGTACGAGCACTGGTGTAGTCAGTGGGCTGATCTCCGCCCGGCTCACGTCTGTTGTTGCATGGCCATTGTCTGGCTACCCGTCTCGTAGCAAGGCCGCAAGCTCACTCCCCGCGGACGTCCCTGCACCTTCCTTGGTTCTTACTCGTCAGTCCAAAGCGTGGCGATTTTGGGATCCCTCACGGCACTATATCGTCGAATCCCACGATGCCCTCTTCTGTGAAGAGTTGTTTCCTCGTGACCTTGTTCTCTCCGGCTCGTTGATATCCCTCACGTCATGTGGGGGAGTGGTGAGTCCGTCCTCCGTCTTGCCGCTTCCGGGCGACACATCACCTGGTCCCTCACGCCAGCGTCCCCAGCCCTGTTTGCTGGTCCCTCCGCGCTGGCAGTCCCAGTCGCGTCCATTGGCCCCTCAGCGCCGGCAGTCCTATATGAGTTTGTTGATCCTTATGGGCCGGTAGCCCTAGTTGCGTCCGCTAGCCCCTCCGAGTTGGCAATCCCGTTCGAGTCTGCTGGTTCCTCTGAGCCGACAGCCCCAGTCGTGTCTGATTGCCCCTCCGCGCCGTCAGCCCCGTCCGAGTCAACATGTCCCTCCGGGCCGGTAGCCCCAGTCGTGTTTGCTGGCCCCTCCACGCCGGCAGCCATATCCAAGTTTGCTGGTCCCTTCGGGCTGGCAGCCCCAGTTGCGTCTGCTAGCCCCTCCGCGTTGGCAGCCCCGTGTCTGTTGGTCCCTTTGGGCCGACACATCCGTCTGTGTTCACTAGCCACTCCGAGCCGCCTGCCCTAGTCATGTCTGCTGGCCCTCCATGCCGTCAGCCCTAGTTGTGTCCGGTGGCCCCTCTGCGCCAGCAACCCCGTCCACCTCCGACAACACCACGCACTCGGTGCCATTTCCTGCCCGACCGTGCTAAAGGCGTGGCCCAGGCGGCAGCCTACGACCCGGGTCATCAGTGAGTGCACAGACTGCCACATCGCGCCCTGTGGTGCCTCGGCCCCCCGTCGCCCCACGTGTCTCCTCCACTCCTACGATAGTGATTGGGGACCTGGCACCAAGGCCCTCGGCCTTACCATTTGGCCATCATTGCAGATCTTCACCCGGGCTCCTCACAGGACTATGCCATGCTCCATCACGAGCATCAAAATGCCTTCATGGCTGCACTCACACAGATCCCGCCTGGGGCTTGAGATGCACATGTCCTTGCAATCCGCTCCACGGCACACTCGAAGGATCCAGTCACCCTATGCGAGGCTCAGGCCTCCCCCGAGGCCACACATTGGGATGCTGCCTGCGCCGATAAGCTCGGTACTATCTGGCAGCACCACGTGTATGACCTTGTTGATCTCCCTCCAGGTCAAAAGGCCATCGGTGCCAAATGGGTCTTCAGGTGCAAATGGAAGCCGGGCATGTCCTTGGACAAGTTCAAGGCCCGCCTCATAGCCAAGGGGTTTGCTCAGGTCCGTGGGGTTGATTACGACCAGATCTTTGCCTAAGTTGGTCGCTTCTCCACTAGCGGGGCGCTCTTCTGCCTAGTTGCCCAGCACGGGTGGGAGCTGCATCAGATGGACGTGAGCAACGCTTTCCTCCATGGCTCCCTGGAGGGTGAGGAGCTCTACATGGTACAGCCTCCCGGCTTTGACGTCGGCACCCGGAAGGTTTTGCGGCTGCGAACGGCCCTCCATGGCCTAAAGCAGTCGCCTCGGTGCTAAAACCAGGAGATTAGCCGTGTGATCCTGTGTGGCGGCCTCCTACGCAACACTGCTGACCCCACACTATTCATCACCTCGCGAGACCAGACCTTCGCCATTGTCCAGGTTTACGTCAGTGATCTCCTCATTGCGTCGCCAGACGTGGCTGCCATATTGTGCGTCAAGGACCAGCTGCACACTGCCCATCAGATGAAGGATCTCAGGTGTGCCCGAGTCTTTCTGGGCATGGAGCTCAAGCATGATTGCTCCCAGAGCATCCTGCACGTCCATCAGGTTGCCTATGTACAGACTCTATCCACTCGCTTCGCCGAGGACCTGCCCCTCGTGCCGAGTGCATCTTCACCCATGTCACGGGATGGCTAGGTGAAGCTGAAGACCTCTGATCCAGCTATTCTGGGGGAGCTAGTTGACGTGACCACATGTCTATGATTCATCAGGTCACTGATGCTCCTGGCAACTACGACACACCCAGACATCGCGTTCACCGTCAACCTCCTGGCTCAGTTTTCTCAAGAGACGCGTTGCCTCCACTTCAAGGCCATGATCAGAGTGTTGCGCTACGTTGTCTCGACTCCACGGTGAGGTCTCATGTTCTGCCGACAGCTGTCTGTGGTCATGGTGGGCTACACCGACAATGACTGGGCCCGCATTCCAGATGTCAAGAGCCGCTCAGGCTGGATCTTTATGGTTGGCGGCACGGCTGTGTCCTGGCGTAGTGGCAAGCAGAGGTATATTGCACGTATCACTGTTGAGGCTGAGTATGTGGCCCTTGGCTCAGGCGCATGTGAGAGCATATGGTTGCGTCGTCTATTGTCTGAGTTGTATCAGTCCGTCGCATCCATCACGTTGTATTGTGATAATGAGAGTACCATGGCCATCACTGACAATGACGGTGTGCATCACACACACACAAACCACATCAATATTGAATATCACCATGTGCGCTTGTTGTTCCACGACGGCAGCATCAGCATTTTTTGGGTTGAGACAGCACGACATTTGGCTGATTTCTTCACCAAGGCACTGAAGCGCGACTCATTCGAGAAGGGTGTAAGTTCGGTCGGTATGCGTCCGTGAGTTGCACTCTTTGATCTGGCCTGCGTCTCCATGTGCCCTTGGGGAGTCTGTCTGTTGAATGTGTCGCTGCCCACCCATATGCACTGCGCCTGTGATTCATGAGGGAGTGTTTGTTTTTTCTCACATCTCTCATCGTGCTCTGTTGTCTCCTCCAGGCTTGTGTACATCGGCGTACAGATAAGTGACGGCAAGACTCGACGCTCCTTCAGTGTCGTCTTGTGGAGCCGACGCACGCTGAGGATTGCACGCTGTTCGTTGGAGCCTCCTCCCTGCGACGACGTGCTCAGCTCCATCAGCAGGCCTCCTCGGCGATCGGGCCACCGGCGGTCACTACCACTACATTGCGTATGCAGTTTGCATGCGTCCAGTGCTGGATCTGACTATACTGTGCCTGTAGCATCCTACTCTGCTTAGGATCCAAAATCTCATGCTAGCGTGGCAATGTTGTCACCCGGGATTTTTGTAGGCGCTGCCTGGGATTGGGCAGCCAGTACTCCTCACTGCTATTTTTCTAGCTGATTCTAACCACACGACTGCGTTCACAGTGTTGGTATTATGGTATGGTCTAGTTTTCAGGCAAAACGGATGACGCCCGGGTTTTGGAAGGTCAGCCGTCAGTCATCTGCACGAATAGTGCCAATACCGTTTTGCGACTTCTGCATCCTCAAGGCTGAACCTTTAGCATTATCGCCGGTTGGTTTTCCTCGTACTCCTCGTCAAATATTGTGAACTGAGAAATCCTCTACGGAAATGTTGGCCATCTAGATGGGCGATTGCTTGGCGCAGATTTCTCCTTCCTAACAAGAGTTGCGCCTTTTGCTCCTGCCCTCTGCCGTTTCTCGACTCATTTTTCTGCAACTTCCCCTCCCCTTTTTGGCATGCTGCTTGCCATGAAAGTTACGAGCGATGTGTTTGACATTATTGTCCTTGTAGTAGGTTTGCGTATCTCTCTTGTGGACGGCTTCCACTTCCATCGGAGTCAAGGAGTCTGCCAACTAGTTTTTTCCATTTCCACAAAAATTGTGGTTAGGAGGTCGCGAGCTGTAGGATTCCTTGATTCCAGCTTATAGACGGCACTGTTGATCCTTTCTGCTACTACGATCATCTGCGACAAGTTGTCCTCGTTGCCAAAAGAAATGATTGCTTGCCGGATATCTTGCTTGAAGACGTTGTTGTAGTGAAAAGAAAGTTCGTCGGGTGCGATGTCTGCTCCAGCAATAATCTCGCGGAATCTCTTTGTGTACTCTGCCACGCTGGACTAGTGTCATAGACCCTGGAGCTTGTACCGTGCGTCGGACTTCTCATTCATTTGTCCAAAGCGTGAGAGCATCGCGTGTAAAAACTCATTCCATGCGGTGGGTGGCGTTAGCCCGTCTTGCCAGTGTGGGTTGATCTGTTCCAAGGGTAGAACGCCTTTGGTCGGTGATGTGAGACGTGCGTTGTGGGCCACCGATGAGGTCTCGTCGGTCTACTCCTGCCGTTGGATGGTCTTTATGTTGAACCACCAACCTAGTGTCGCACCACGCAAGAGCGCGGCTGCAAGATCAACTTTCCTTCGATCGCCGTCGACCCCAACAGGAGTGAAGTACACCTCCAAACTCGTATGCCACATCCAAACTGTTTGTCCTTTTGATTCTGCATGATTGAATGGTTCTGGTGGAGTCGGAAAAATTTTAGGTTTGCTGAAGAGTTGGGAATTTCTCTCGACAAGCACCACTTCACACACGCTTGCGTTGCGAAGAGCCTCCATTGCGACATTGAGTTGTTGGAGTACGTGGTTGTGGATTTTTTTAGTGCGGAGATGCTATTTGCCAGTTCCTTGTTCATCTACGCCTGTCGTCCAGTGCCACATGTCGTCCCTATTGTTGTCGTCGAGGCTATCACTTGGGACGGCTGGTTCATTGTCATTGGGTCCATGACCAGATTGGTCACTAAAGCCATCGGGGTTGTCACAGCTGCCGCCATGCCAGCATTCACTGTGGCTTCAGGGTTCGCGTGCATCGGCACGTTCGGCTCATGAATTGCTGAAGTCATCGTCGAAGACCCGCTGCCGGTCCTCAGTTGTGCTTGCTGGCCTCACGTCGTAGTTGCGAAGTCTGTGAAGTCCTGACGTACGAGATGCGCTGACGGATTGTGGGAGGTGGCACTCTGGATGGGTAAAGTAGTCAGATACCTCTCCAGCACTGTCGCGCTCTAATACCCAATGTTACGCCAAACGGAGCATAGATGGTGAACAAGTGGAAGTTGCAAGGTAGAACACTTGAGAAATTCATAATTAGCGGTAAGTTTACTTCAATGAAAAGTGTCAAAATCATTGAAAATATGTATACAAATGTCGAGTTATGAATAAAACATAGTCGAGATCGTTGGGTTGATTGTCGAGCGACGCAGGTGGAGTTGCGTTGTGAGTGGTCTGATTCGAGAAGGCCCAGCGAGAAGTTAGGGGTCTTTGAGAATCGACGGTGAAGATGCGTGATGCATCTTTATGAATCCAGATTTGTCTTGGTGCATCGAGGAGTTGACCAAAAGGTTGTGATACTTTTGTTTGTAGGTTCGTGAGAGTGGTTGAATCAGTCGGAAGGTTCGGCAATATCCACTAAGGGCGGGATAGTTGGTCAGTTTTCCCTAGACCTTCGGAGTGAATATTGCAGTCTTTGTGACGTTGTAACGGGCCGTATCTCCAGCTCCTGCTCTGAAGTCGTCGTCGGAGTTCGCAGACCTAAGCTGCAGCTTGTAGGTCAGCACGGCTAGCGGCCTCCCCCCTTTAGGCTGGAGCGTCCGCGCGACAACCATGTTGGGCGTCCCCAACCTCCTATGGTCGCTGTCCATGAATGCTGCCCTGTGGGAATGTTGTTCACTTTTCCCGCGTTCAGGTGGTACCTCCTGCCACGCGTCGATCTGTGCGAGCTGCAAGCTCGCTCCAGTACTCGTTGACCACCCCTGTGGGCAACCGAGATTCGGGCTCCCATGAATTATGTTCAGGTCCACAACCGGCCCAATGGACGAGGTACTCCCTGACAACGCGCGACCGAAGAGTACGCTCTCGGTGCTGGAGTAGGCGAAGGACCTCGTATTGGCCGTCGGCAGCCAGGACTGCTGGCGGTGGCTGAACGGTTCCTTCTGCCGTGTACGGAGCCAGCAGGCTCACATGAAACACGTCATGTATCTTCATACTCGGCGGAAGTAGCAATCGGTATGCCACTGGCCCGATACGTGCCACAATGGGAAACGACCCAATCCACTTCGGTAGAAGTTTTCTTGCCCCTGGCGACTTCAACCGAAGGTTTTTAGTGCTAAGCAACACTTTGTCACCGATGTCAAACAACACCTCCCGGCGACCTTTGTCGACATATGCCTTTTGTCGCTGCCGAGCTGCTTGAAGGTGACCCTTCGCCTCCTGTAACAAGGAGTCGATGCGCTCGGCAAAGGCTTGAGCAGAAGGGACCTGCCCTCCT
>SZWC01021406.1:30297-44187 GCA_023375785.1 Penium margaritaceum | reverse complement strand
CACAACTCTGGCACAACTCTGGCACAACTCTGGCACAACTCCGGCACAACTCTGGCACAACTCTGGCACAACTCTGGCACAACTCTGGCACAACACTGGCACAACTGTGGCACAACTCTGCCACAACGCTGGCACGACTTTGGCACAACTCTGACACAACTCTGGCACAACAGTGGCACTACTCTGGCACAACTCTGCCACAAATCTGGCACAACTTTAACACACCTCTGGCACAACTCTGGCACACCTTTGGCACAACTGTGGCACAACTCTGGAACAAGTCTGGCACAACACTGGCACAACTCTTGCACAACACTGGCATGATTTTTGCACAGTGCTGGCACAACTCTGGCACACCTCTTGCACAACTCTGGCAAAACTCTGGCAAAACTCTGGCAGATCTCTGGCACAACCCTGGCACAACTCTGGCACAACTCTGGCACAACTCTGGCAAAATTCTGGCACAACTCTGGCACTACTCTGGCAAGACTTTGGTACAACTGTGGGACAACTCAGGCGCAACTCTGGCACACCTCGGGCACAACTCTGGCAAAACTCTGGCACAACTCTGGCACAACTCTGGCACACCTCTGGCACAACTCTGGCACAACTGTGGCACAACTCTGGCACGACTTTGGCACAACACTGGCACAACTCTGGCTCTTCTCTGGCACAACTCTGGCACAACTCTGGCACGACTCTGGCACAACTCTGGCACAACTCTGGGACAACTCTGGCACAACTCTGGCACAACTCCGGCACAACTCTGGCACAACTCTGGCACAACGCTGGCACAACTCTGGCACAACTCTGGCACGACTCTGGCACAACTCTGGCACAACTCTGGGACAACTCTGGCACAACTCTGGCACAACTCCGGCACAACTCTGGCACAACTCTGGCACAACGCTGGCACAACTCTGGCACAACTCTGGCACGACTCTGGCACAACTCTGGCACAACTCTGGGACAACTCTGGCACAACTCTGGCACAACTCCGGCACAACTCTGGCACAACTCTGGCACAACGCTGGCACAACTCTGGCACAACTCTGGCACGACTCTGGCACAACTCTGGCACAACTCTGGGACAACTCTGGCACAACTCTGGCACAACTCCGGCACAACTCTGGCACAACTCTGGCACAACGCTGGCACAACTCTGGCACAACTCTGGCACGACTCTGGCACAACTCTGGCACAACTCTGGGACAACTCTGGCACAACTCTGGCACAACTCCGGCACAACTCTGGCACAACTCTGGCACAACGCTGGCACAACTCTGGCACAACTCTGGCACGACTCTGGCACAACTCTGGCACAACTCTGGGACAACTCTGGCACAACTCTGGCACAACTCCGGCACAACTCTGGCACAACTCTGGCACAACGCTGGCACAACTCTGGCACAACTCTGGCACGACTCTGGCACAACTCTGGCACAACTCTGGGACAACTCTGGCACAACTCTGGCACAACTCCGGCACAACTCTGGCACAACTCTGGCACAACGCTGGCACAACTCTGGCACAACTCTGGCACGACTCTGGCACAACTCTGGCACAACTCTGGGACAACTCTGGCACAACTCTGGCACAACTCCGGCACAACTCTGGCACAACTCTGGCACAACGCTGGCACAACTCTGGCACAACTCTGGCACGACTCTGGCACAACTCTGGCACAACTCTGGGACAACTCTGGCACAACTCTGGCACAACTCCGGCACAACTCTGGCACAACTCTGGCACAACGCTGGCACAACTCTGGCACAACTCTGGCACGACTCTGGCACAACTCTGGCACAACTCTGGGACAACTCTGGCACAACTCTGGCACAACTCCGGCACAACTCTGGCACAACTCTGGCACAACGCTGGCACAACTCTGGCACAACTCTGGCACGACTCTGGCACAACTCTGGCACAACTCTGGGACAACTCTGGCACAACTCTGGCACAACTCCGGCACAACTCTGGCACAACTCTGGCACAACGCTGGCACAACTCTGGCACAACTCTGGCACGACTCTGGCACAACTCTGGCACAACTCTGGGACAACTCTGGCACAACTCTGGCACAACTCCGGCACAACTCTGGCACAACTCTGGCACAACGCTGGCACAACTCTGGCACAACTCTGGCACGACTCTGGCACAACTCTGGCACAACTCTGGGACAACTCTGGCACAACTCTGGCACAACTCCGGCACAACTCTGGCACAACTCTGGCACAACGCTGGCACAACTCTGGCACAACTCTGGCACGACTCTGGCACAACTCTGGCACAACTCTGGGACAACTCTGGCACAACTCTGGCACAACTCCGGCACAACTCTGGCACAACTCTGGCACAACGCTGGCACAACTCTGGCACAACTCTGGCACGACTCTGGCACAACTCTGGCACAACTCTGGGACAACTCTGGCACAACTCTGGCACAACTCCGGCACAACTCTGGCACAACTCTGGCACAACGCTGGCACAACTCTGGCACAACTCTGGCACGACTCTGGCACAACTCTGGCACAACTCTGGGACAACTCTGGCACAACTCTGGCACAACTCCGGCACAACTCTGGCACAACTCTGGCACAACGCTGGCACAACTCTGGCACAACTCTGGCACGACTCTGGCACAACTCTGGCACAACTCTGGGACAACTCTGGCACAACTCTGGCACAACTCCGGCACAACTCTGGCACAACTCTGGCACAACGCTGGCACAACTCTGGCACAACTCTGGCACGACTCTGGCACAACTCTGGCACAACTCTGGGACAACTCTGGCACAACTCTGGCACAACTCCGGCACAACTCTGGCACAACTCTGGCACAACGCTGGCACAACTCTGGCACAACTCTGGCACGACTCTGGCACAACTCTGGCACAACTCTGGGACAACTCTGGCACAACTCTGGCACAACTCCGGCACAACTCTGGCACAACTCTGGCACAACGCTGGCACAACTCTGGCACAACTCTGGCACGACTCTGGCACAACTCTGGCACAACTCTGGGACAACTCTGGCACAACTCTGGCACAACTCCGGCACAACTCTGGCACAACTCTGGCACAACGCTGGCACAACTCTGGCACAACTCTGGCACGACTCTGGCACAACTCTGGCACAACTCTGGGACAACTCTGGCACAACTCTGGCACAACTCCGGCACAACTCTGGCACAACTCTGGCACAACGCTGGCACAACTCTGGCACAACTCTGGCACGACTCTGGCACAACTCTGGCACAACTCTGGGACAACTCTGGCACAACTCTGGCACAACTCCGGCACAACTCTGGCACAACTCTGGCACAACGCTGGCACAACTCTGGCACAACTCTGGCACGACTCTGGCACAACTCTGGCACAACTCTGGGACAACTCTGGCACAACTCTGGCACAACTCCGGCACAACTCTGGCACAACTCTGGCACAACGCTGGCACAACTCTGGCACAACTCTGGCACGACTCTGGCACAACTCTGGCACAACTCTGGGACAACTCTGGCACAACTCTGGCACAACTCCGGCACAACTCTGGCACAACTCTGGCACAACGCTGGCACAACTCTGGCACAACTCTGGCACGACTCTGGCACAACTCTGGCACAACTCTGGGACAACTCTGGCACAACTCTGGCACAACTCCGGCACAACTCTGGCACAACTCTGGCACAACGCTGGCACAACTCTGGCACAACTCTGGCACGACTCTGGCACAACTCTGGCACAACTCTGGGACAACTCTGGCACAACTCTGGCACAACTCCGGCACAACTCTGGCACAACTCTGGCACAACGCTGGCACAACTCTGGCACAACTCTGGCACGACTCTGGCACAACTCTGGCACAACTCTGGGACAAGTCTGGCACAACACTGGCAAAACTCTGCCACAACTCTAGCACAACTCTGGCACAACTCTCGCACAACGCTGGCAAAACTCTGGCACAACTCTCGCACAACTCTGGCACAACTCTGGCACAATTCTGGCACAACTCTGACACAACTCTGGCACAACTCTGGCACAACTTTGGCGCAACTCTTGCAAAACTCTGGCACAACTCTGGCACATCTCTGGCACGACTTAGGCAAAACTGAGGCACATCTCCGGCACAACTCTGGCACACCTCTGGCACAACTCCAGCACACCTCTGGCACAACTCTGGCACAACTATGGCACAACTCCACGCTAGTTGCTTAAGTCTGCTGCCCTTTCAGTCTGCTGCTCTAGAGACTAAGACTGGAAACCCTGGGTTTCCTACTCAGAAATGCGCATGCAAGTGTTAGCGCCAGAAAGCAGCTGAAAACTGAAAGTGACAAATTAGGAATGAAGAATGAGCAACAATGGGAGACCCCTCCAAGTTTTAGCTCCCCTCCACTAGTGTAGAACTTGTTACTTAGCTAACAAGCCAATCAGAAAATAGTCCTAGACCTATTTTCTGGCAGGCAGGGTTTTCTCGGTGAGCCTTGCCAGACGCCCGACAGCCCAAAACCCAGGCGTCGTCCGTTTTGCCTGAAAACTGGACCATACCATAATAGCGACGTTGCGAACACAGTCGTCCGGTCAGAATCAGCTAGAAGAATAGCAGCAAAGAGTTATGGCTTCCCAAAAACAGGCACTGCCTTCGACGGTCCCTGATGTCAAACAGTGCCACGCACCAAGGGACATGGACCCTAGGCAGAGCATGATGCTACAGACGTAATGGCAGAGTCAGAAGCAACGTTGTGTGCATGCAGACAGCATTTTCAGTGGCAGTGACTGCCGTAGGCCCGACCGCCGAGGAGGCCTGCCAGTGGAGCTGAGCACGTCGTTGTAGGGAGGAGGCTCCAGCGAACTGCGAGTAGGCCTCAATGTCCGTCGGCTCCATCGGACGACACTCCAGCTACGTCAAGTCTCACCGTTAGTCATCTGCACGCCAATGTACACAAGCTGGGAGGACACAACAGATCACAATGAGAGATGCGTAAAATGTCAACACTTCCCCATCACTCACAGGCGTAGTGCACATGTGCGGGCTGAGACACAGTCAAAAACCAGACTCCCCTAGGACACGCAGAGACGCAGGCAAGGACAAAGAGAGCCACTCACTGATGCACCCAAACTGAACTCACAGCCTTCTTGAATGAGTCGCGCTTCAATGCCTTGGTCAAGAAGTAAGCCAGCTGCCGTGCTGTCTCAACCCACACAATGCTGATATTTCTGTCATGTAAGAATGAACACACATAGTGATACTCAACATTGATGTGCTTTGTGTGTGTGTGATGCATGCCATCAGTGTCGACAATGGCCATGGCACTCTCATTGTCACAATGCACCGTGATGGATGCGACGGACTGACGCAACTCGGACAACAGACGACGCAACCACATGTCAGGAAAAGGTTGACTGCATAAGTGTTATTCAGGTAAACTGTCCATTGATGAGATGCAACGGAGAGCAAAGGACGCGGTTCGAGAGATGAGGGCAGTGGTATTCATGATAGTGATGATGCTACTGGGTACGGTGCGAAAGCATGGGCACTGACAGAGCAGTTGCATAGCAGAACATCATGATGATCATTTGAGGAGGAAATGGTGGGGGCAGTGCCGATGCGCAGGCCGCGAGGCCGCAGCGCTGAGGCACGGGCCAGCAGAACACAAAGGCCGCAGCGATGAAGCGCGGGCCGAGCAACATGAGAGGAGATTGCACTGAAGGCATGAGGACTGAAGGGCAGTTGAAGGTGCCACAGCGTCAGGTTGCCAACACCAAGGTCAGTTGCCTCTGCTTGCCGCAGCGCTAGTGCGCGGGCCGGCAGGGCAACTTCACTTGAGTACCTTGATACATCTGAGCGGGCGTGAGAGATGAAGGCAACGATGATAATAGGAACGATGAACAGCTGCAAGGAATGGTGGCTGGCCATGAGGCCGAGCCCAGTGGGGGCAGGGCCGCAGCCCGGGCCGGAACTGAGACAACTGAAACAAACTGACTGACCATCAGAGAAATGGTAACTATTACAAGAGTGAGATCTAAGTACTGAGCAGACTCCTGAGCTAGCTAGTGAGTATCCTACTCCTAAGGTGGGCAGTACGACCTGAGTCGCCGTAACCATTGTCTTGCTGCTTCTGCTGCTGATGACGATGGTGTCACGAAGTGGCTCCAGCGGTGGTTCGGCACGATCCTCGGTGGCTCGGACTCTTGTCGTTGGACCTTTGGCGCATAGTGTGTACCGAGACGCGGGCGGGCAACCAGTATTCGCCTATTGGCAGTGACTGTTGGAGAACCGCGTTGGTCGTTGGGAGATGCACGAGAGCCGTTGATGCGGTAGGACCGGCCGGCAGGGTTCCGACGATGGCGCGGACAGTGTGGCAGCCGTTGGAGTTGTTCGATGGTGACCGAGGAGGTGATCCATCTCCCACGAGGAATTTCCGATAGTTTCTCATTTCTCCTTTTTTTCTGCTTCGGGTTGATCTTTCTCCAAGATAAGACAGTGAGTATCCCTGATGTGTGGCTTGTGGGCATTGAGGTATTTTCCGACACCAAACACTCTCACATGCGCCTGAGCCAAGGGCCACGTACTCAGCCTCAATAGTGCTGCGTGCAATGCACCCTTGCTTGCCACGACGCCAGGACATTGCAGTGCCGCCTATCAGAAAGATCTAGCCTGTGCCACTCTTACCGTCTGGACTGTCGGTCCAGTCATTGTCGGTGTAGCCCACCGCGACAACAGACGACTGACGGCGGAACATGAGACCTTGCCAAGGAGTCGAGACGATGTAGCACAATACTCGGATTGCGGCCACGAAGTGGAGGTGACGCGGCTCCTGAGAAAAATGAGCCAGGAGGCTGACGGCGGACGCGATGTCTGGGCGCGTCGTCGTCGCGAGGAACATCAGTGACCCGATGACCCGTAGATACGTGGTCACATCAACTGGCTCTCCCACAACGGCTGGGTCAGGGCTTCTTCAGCTTCACCTGGCCATCAGGTGACATAGGTGAATATGCACTGGGCATGCGGGGCAGGTCCTCCGCGAAGCGAGTGGACAGGGTCTATACATAGGCAGCCTGGTGGACGTGCAGGATGCCCTAGGAGCCATTATGCTCGAGCTCCATGCCAAGGAAGACTCAAGCAGACCCTTGATCCTTCATCTGGTAGGCAGTGTGCAGTAATTCCTTGACACGCTGGACAGCATCCATGTCAGGCAACGCAATGAGGAGATCGTCGACGTAGACCAGGATAGTGGCGAGGGTCTAGCCTCGCGGACTGACGAATAGTGCGCGGTCAGCGGTATTGCGCTAAAGGACACCGCAAAAGGAGCGTGCTGCTGATCTCCTGGTTCCAGCACCGAGGGGACTGCTTCAGGCCGTAGAAGGCCTTCCGCATCCGCCAGACTCTCCCAGTGCTGTCGTTGAAGCCTGGAGGTTGTACCATGTAGAGCTCCTCATCCTCCAATGAACCATGGAGGAAGGCGTTGCTCACGTCCATCTGATACAACTCCCACCCATGTTGGGCAACCAGACTGAAGAGTGCCCAGCTCATGGAGAACCGGCCAATTGGAGCAAAGATCTGGTCATGGTCGACCCCAGGGACCTAAGCAAACCCCTTGGCTGTGAGGCGGGCCTTGTACTTGTCCAAGGACCCGTCGGGCTTCCATTTGCGCCGAAAGACCCACTTGGTACCGATGGTCTTCCGACCTGGAGGGAGGTCGACGAGGTCATACATGTGGTGTTGTCGGATCATAATGAGCTCGTTTGCGCAAGCAACATCCCAGAGTGCAACCTCAAGAGAGGTGCGAGCCTCTCATAGGATGGCTGGGTCCGCCGGGCGTGCTATGGAGCGGACTGAGAGAGTGTGTGCATCGTGAGCTCCAGGTGGGATGCGTGCGAGTGCAGCCATGTGAGCATGCCGATGCTCGTGATGAAGCATGACGTAGCCTAGTGCAGAGCCAGGGTGAAGGTCTACAATGATTGCCAAAGTGGTCAGGCCGAGGGGCCTTGGTGCCAGGGTCCCCACTCATGACCGTAGGAGTGGAAGAGATACGTGGAGCGACAGGGGGCCGAGACGTAATAGGGCGAGGTGTTGCGGTCTGCACGCTCACTGACGGCCTGGGTCGGAGGCTGCCGCCTGGGCCACGGGTGTAGCGCGATAGGGCAGGAGATGGCCCCGAGTCTGACGGGTCAATGGAGGTGGCCGGGGCTACTAGCCCGAAGGAACCAGCAGACGCAATTTGGGCTGCAGGTCCGGAGGGGCCACCGGACATGACTGGGGCCGCCGGCCCAGAGGGGCCAGCGGGTGCGACTGGGACAGCTGGCCCGGACGGACCAATGGACGCGACTGGGGCGGCTGGCCCAGAGGGATCGTTGGACGCGACTAGGACGGCTGGCCAGGAGGGACCAGCGGGCGCGACTGGGGCGGCTGGCCCGGAGGGACCAGTGGACGCTACTGGGGCGGCTGGCCCAGAGGGACCAGCGGACACGACTTGGACCGCCGGCCCGGAGGGACCGGTGGATGCGACTAGGATCGCCGACCTGAAGGGATTGGTGGACGTGACTGGGACCGCCGGCCCGAAGGGGCCAGTGGGCACAACTGGGGCTCTTGGCTCAGAGGGGCCAGCAGGCGCGACTGGGGCTGCTGGCTCGGAGGAAGCAGTGGGCGCAACAGGGATTGCTGGCTCGGAGGGAGTAAGTGATGTACCACTCGGAAGTGGTAGGATGGAGGAACGACTCACCACTTCCCCACGCGACGGGAGGGACACCAAAGAGCCAGAGCGAACGAGATCGTGTGGAAATAGTTCCTCAAAGAAGAGGGTGTTGCGGGACTCAATGATATAGTGTCCGGAGGGATCCCAGGAACGCCATGCCTTAGACTGACGGGAGACACCGAGAAAGGTGCAAGGACGCCCGCAGGGGGCGAGCTTGCAGCCCTGCTACGGGGCGGGCAGCCACACGATGGCTACGCAGTCCCAGACATGAGCAGGCAGAAGGTCGGCTCGCTGACCACACTTGTGCTGGTACGGCGTGGACTGGCAGGGAAGGGGTCCGTGAGGAATCCGGTTCCAGACCCACATCATGTAGGCCATGGCTTCAAAGTAGAAGCCATCGCAGAGGCCAGACTTAACCCACATGGTGCGGACGACATCGGCTATAGTACGGTTCCACTGCTCCGAGATGTCGTTCTGGGCGGGCGTGTAGGACGCGGACGTCTCGTGGTGGATACTGCGGGAGGTGAGAAAAGTCGTGGTCTCGCCTATGTACTCACCACCGCGATCGGAGCAAAAGCGGAAAAGGGATCGACCACACTCGCGCTCCGCAAGGACAAGCCAGTTCTAAATGGCACGGGCGACATCGCTCTTCTGCCGAAGGCAGAAAACCTAGCGATAGCGCGAGTAGTCGTCAGTGAGGGTGAGGACATAACGGCCATGTTCTCCGACGGACACGGTAAGGAGAGGACCCATGACATCAGAATGGACGAGGTCGAGAGGGGCGGACGTACGGGAGGAGGACTGATGGTATGTGGACCGGTGCATCTTCCCCTGAGCGTAATCAACACACTCTATGGAGCACGGCAAAGGGAATATCTCAAAGTCAAGGCTCTTGGCCGGCTGGGTGCAGAGCATGCTGTCGACGACAGCAGTGTGGACGTGGCAAAGGCGGTGGTGCAGGAGATGGGTGTGCTACGGAGAGAGCGTGATGGTGACAAACACATGGCCTATGGCGGCCGACAGGGAGGGGACAGAAGGAGAGGAGGACAGACGAGGCACGTGCCACAGGTTGCCACGGGCGGTGGCGTGAAGAACGACAAGACCGGACGGACGCAACGACACAGTGCCAATACCACAAGAGTGCACAACGTCCATGCTCATGCAGTCAAGGGTAGTAATGGACAAGGTTGAGCTCAAGACCGGGGACGAGAAGGACATCGGTCAAGAAAAAATCACCGACGGGACCACGGAAACGAACGACACCAGCGCCGAGGAAAGGTAACACCTAGCCGGAGCCTGTCCGGACACCGGATACATCGCCAACAGGACCAAGCATACTGAAGGCCTCACGAGAGGTCGTCATGTGATGCGTGGCCCCGGAGTTGATGATCCAGGTCTCGGCCACGTCTTGGACCGGAGTCGCCAGATCCCTAACGGTCACATGGAAGCACGCAACAGACACGGACGCGGTGGAAGGGGGTGCAAACCGAGACTACCAATCATTAACCCACGCAACATCGTCACAAAGGGGGAGAGAGGAGACCATGGGAGAAGGCAAGATAGACGAGGAGGCAGGGCACGGCCACAGCTCAGTCTCAGACATGCAGGGCGAGGGGGACGAGCAGGAGGTGACACAACTCGCACTTCCCTGGGGGGGAGGAGGAGGCAGGTCACGCTAGAGCGCTCCAACTGTCGCTCACGCGTGGACGGCCCGGCAGATTAGACTGAGTGCGGAGTGACGGCGCCGAAGTCCGGATCGAACGAGGACTGCACTGGTGAAGGGAATGGGGGCGCCGATGCCTGCGGGTTATGCTGTTACGGAGCTGGCGCCAACGGGACCGGTACGGCTGTCGGAGAAGAGGAGCTACTGGACGAGGTCGGGACGTCAAGGCCAGCGACAGCAACGACGGCAGAGGCGAGACGGTGCTCTCGCTTGCGTTGCATGGTGGCAATGACGTGTGCCTCGTCCGTGGGCAGCGGGCATGTGTACCACCCGTGCTCGGGCTGGCCAAAGTTGTGGCAGACTGCGCCACCACCGCCGGACCCAGTCGATTGCTGCTCCTGCTGCTGCTGTTGACCCTTGCCCTTCTTGCTCTAGCGTTTCTTCTTCGCCGACGACGATGAACTGGAGGAGGTATCTGCTGCGGGGGAAGCGACAGCCACGGAGGCAACGACAAGGGAGGCTAGAGCCTCTGTGCGCTCAAGGTGGGACTCCAGGCAAGCTTCCTCAATCATGTGGAAGAGCTCGTATGCCCAGGGCATGAGGGTGCCCTAGGTCGCCATGGTGGAGAGGACGTCCTTGGAGTAGTGCACGAAGACGTCCGCATACGCAGCAGTGGCACAGCGCTTGATGGTGAGGAGCGCGGCCAGATGGGGTGGAGCCGAGGTGCCGAGGCAACGAAGGATGTCTTCAGCCCGCAGCCAGAAGGCGGTGACTGTCTCGGTCTCCCCCATGTGGAGGGAGTTGAACTCCCGCAGCAGACGGCTGGTCTCAGCCTNCCATGGTGGAGAGGACGTCCTTGGAGTAGTGCACGAAGACGTCCGCATACGCAGCAGTGGCACAGCGCTTGATGGTGAGGAGCGCGGCCAGATGGGGTGGAGCCGAGGTGCCGAGGCAACGAAGGATGTCTTCAGCCCGCAGCCAGAAGGCGGTGACTGTCTCGGTCTCCCCCATGTGGAGGGAGTTGAACTCCCGCAGCAGACGGCTGGTCTCAGCCTTGTTGGACAGGCGATGGGGGCGAGTGAGGACGTGCCACGCAACTGCAGGGTCTGGGACGCTGCTAGCGGTGAAATTGCCAAAAAAGGGTTCTAGGGTCAGGCGGGAAGTCGGAGGAGCGACAGGGACGAGGGCACAGACGGCGCAACCAGCGTCATATAGCTGGTCGGCCTGGGTGGAGTCGTACAAAAGAGTGTAGTATGCCCACAAGCCCTCACCCTGTGCCCAAATACGGAAGCTAAGCTCCCAACTCCGGAACTGCTTACCGGCCTGAAGCGGCGGGGGCGGCGTCTCAAAGTCCTTTTGCCTGCGGCCGGTGCCCAGAGTAGGGCCAAGAACGGAGGTCACTGTCTGCCATTGGCACTGAGTCTGCTCTTGCGCCAGGTAGTACGTGCAGCGGACACAGCAGGGATGGTGTGTCCAGGGGGAATGAACGGCGGCGGAGCACTGGTGGCCGTCTGTGAGGCCCATGGCTGTAGTGCAGCAAGCTACTACGTCAAGGCGGCGAGTTGTTGTTGAATGGTAGCTAAGGGATCAGTGGTGTTGACAACGATGCCTGTTGGCTGATACTCATGCTGCTATTACTACTGCTCTTGCTGTTGTTGCTGCTGTTGTTGCAACTACAACTGCTGCTGTTCCTGGTCCCGGTCCCGCTGTTGTTGCTGCTGCTACTATTTCTGCTATTGCTGCTGCTGCTGCTGCAGCTGCTGTTGCTGCTACAAGAAAAAGGGGGGGTATCCCCTGGGGGTCCCCCCCAACGGAGGAGGATTCCTCCCCACTGGGGCTGTTAGCCATGGTTTTGGTGCCCAGTCTCTTTGTTTTTTTGTTTTTTTGTGTTTTTTGTGCTGCTGATGTCAACAGTGACGTCAACCTAGGACGGCTGGCATCAGCAGCTGCAGCGGCGTAATCTGCTATTGCTACTGCGATAAAGCTTCTTCCCCACCCTTCTGCCTCTTTTGTTGATGATGTCAGTAGTGTCATCACCAGTGACGTCAGAGGCTGGATGCTAACACCAGTAGCGGCTGTAATTAGGGCCGCTACTGCATAGCTCGAGTGGCAGCTACTGTTGATGCCGCTGTTGTTGCTGTTGCTGCCACTACTGTTGCTTGCCGCTACTACTATTGCTACTGCTGCTGCTGTTGCTGCTACAGCTGCTATTGCATCTGTTGCTACTATTGTTGCTGCGACTGTTGTGGCAACAGCAACTGCTGCTGCTGGTGGTGCTGCTGCTGGTGGTGCTGCTGCTATTGCTGGTGCTGCTGCTGCTGCTGCTGTTGCTGTTGCTGCTGCTGCAACTATTGCTGCTGCTGCTGTTGTTGTTGTGGCTGCTATAGCAGCAACAACTGCTGCTGCTGCTATTGCTACTGTAACTGTTATTGCAGCTACTACTGTTGCTGTTGTTGCAGCTGCTGCTGCTACTGCTGCTGCTGTTGCGTGCTGCTGCGAGTGTTGTGGCTGCTGCAACAGCTATGGTAGCTGCTACTAAGGTGGGAGAAACTTTTTTGTTAGCTTTTTTTCCTTCTTCTCGTCTAGCCCAGCGAGCCTTGCTACTCGCTGTGGGCAACGGGCTGCGAGCAGCGAGCTCGCTGCTCGCAGCCAGCAGCTCGCTGCTCGTAGCGAGCAGCGGGCTCGCTGCTTCCAGCCCGCTGCTCGCAACGAGCTGCGAGCAGCGAGCAGCAGCAGCTGCTGCTGGCTGCTACCGGCTCCTGCTCGCTTCTAATGCTGCAACATCTATAGCTTGTTTTTTCTACTGCTCACTACTGGTGCTACTTCTCGTTGCCACTGCTATTGCTACTACGAACTGCTGTTGCTGGCCGCCGCTGCTGCTTGCTACTGCAGGCTCCTGTTACTGCTGCGGGCTACTGCTACTGCGGGTTGCTACTGCTGCAACTACGAGCTACTGCGAGCTGCTGCTGCTGGTTGCTGCTGCTGCTGCAAGCTGCTACTACTCTTGGTTGCTACTGCACGCAGCTGCTACTGGCTGCTGCTGCCACTGCTCGCTACAATTGCCTGCCGCTGCTACTGCTGCAAGCTACTCTTGCTGCTCGCTAGTGCCAGTCACTACAACTGGGTGACGTTGCCATGTGCATCGTCGCCCGTAGGTGTCGGATGTGTAGTTGCTAGTGTGATACTTGACTAGCCTGTGGTGTGTGAGGCGGGTGACGGCTACGCATGAGAAGCGCCATGAATGCGGTAAGCTTGCCCTTAGAAAACCTCCACACTTCACCAAGACAAGTGACAGGAGGGGGAGCGAGCGAACCTAGAACCGGTGAGCGCTCACCCACCACGAGCAACGAGCCCGAGTGGATGAGCGCCGCCACCCGGGGGTCGAGCCCGACCACTCGGAATTCACCGGTGACGGCTTCTCACCGATGCACGGTCAGAACCGGCATGGTGGCCCCCTAAGGATCAGCACCCGGGAACTATGCAACTCCCCCACCACATGCAAGGCAAGGCAATATGAAGCAGGGCACGGCAGTT
>SZWC01021404.1:11887-22609 GCA_023375785.1 Penium margaritaceum | reverse complement strand
GAAGGAGGAGGAGGAGGAGGAGGAGGAGGAGGAGGAGGTGGTGGTGGTGGTGGAGGAGGAGGAGGAGGAGGAGGGGAGGCGGGAGGGGAGGTAGGAGAGAGGGGCACGAGGGAAGACAGGAGGGGAAGCTGGAGCAGGTGAGGACGGGGAGGAGGGGGAGCAGGAGACGGAGTAGGAGGGGTGGCAGAAGGGGGGCAGGAGGGAGGACAAGCCAGATGGAGGGCCAACTTAGCGACTCACCTCACGGAGCTTCGCTGCGGCATCGCGGAAGGAGCGGCTCTGAGGAACCGCTCCACCAGCGACGTGCGCCATCCCTTGCGGGAGAATCGTAGCACCACCAGCTGCTGCCACTGCTGCTGCTCAAGCTGTGTCCTGCTTTTGATGCTGCTACTGCCGCTGCTGCTGCTACCGTTGCAAATGCCGCTGCTGCTGCCTCTGATGTCGCTCCTGCTCGGCCGCTCGCGGGATGGCTCGGTCGTTCAGTTACGCAGAAAAACCCAACCGTTTGAAGAGCGATTAGGGGGGTGAACCGGCGCATTGATTTTGCTATTGATTCTATGCTCGCGCCTCTTGGGTTCGCGGGAGGCGGCGCGGCGAGGGGGTTTGCGAGCGCTCGCAAGACCTTACGATTGCGCCAAAACGCTGTTTCAGAATCATAGGAAAAATCAATCGACTCCCGCTGATTCACGTTGATTTTATGGCCCAGGAATCCTACGTAGCGGGGTTCCCAACGTCAGGGAAACGTCTAAAGTGCGGCGAATGAAAGAATCAAAGCTAAGACCCACTATCAAGACGTTTATTTGAAAATAAGCTCGAAAATATAATTAACGAAATCGTGTCTATCATCTACGGTCCAGGACGACTTTCTATCCTATGGGAAGTGGTCGAAATAGGACGTGCCGATTCGTGCTAGACCCGGAAGCGCCCATCAAAGTTGGATTCACGTCCGCAAAATCAGGACGTTCATCCGTCGATTTCGGAAGGGGTAAACCCACGAAAATAGCGGAGATGACAGCCAGCTCCCGCCGATTCGAACCCCTTCCCTCTCGATGACAGAATCACAGAAGAATCATTCTTTACGCGCGAAATCGATGAAACCCTAGAATCAACAGCAAAATCACTGCGTCGGTTCACCCCCTAGACATCTCATAAGCTTTAAAAAAGGGCGGGAACGCTAGAATCCTAACCGACGGCCTCGATGCTCCGATTGATTGGCCATCGCCAGAGCGCGGTGCTAGGTCCGGGCCCGCGTTCGGTTGTCACTAAATAGTGAAATTATCTATCCTTCGCTCCATGACGTGGGCGGGTTGCGAAGTGGCGAGTCTACGTGGACTGTTTTCTGTACCGCCTGTTTCATAGTGATCGATGCGACATGAGTTTGCGCGTAAACAATCCTTCACCTTTCATCAACCCGTTACGCGCGCACCTTTTTCATCGATTCCTCTGCATGAATAGGCTCAAAAGGGCATGGCGGCTCGATCTTTCATCGACATTCATCAATGAATTTGAAAGAACACACTCGTCATGTTTTTTATTTATCTGTCGGTTGTCATTCGTTACTCTAATCTCCCTGAAATCTTCAAATTCAAACTTGCAAATGCAAACAGTTCAACCGAAGCGCAAGCGACTTCGAGTCGCCCATCCCCCCCCCCCACCTCTTTCCTTCGAGTCGCCCATCCCCCCCCCCACCTCCTTCCTACGGTTCGTCGAGCCGCGCATGTAGCAGCCCCTCTCATTCGCACTGCCCCACGTGTTGTTTTAATCCTCCATTCGAGCAACACCGTCACTCCATCTCCCACAGTTCAGTCCCGTCGCGACAAAGTCTCTCTAGCCCACCTCCATGGCGTCGACTTCCAACACTTCCTCCACTGGGTGCTCCCCCGGTTTCGCCAGCCTGCCTCAGTTGAGTGCAGCATCTTCTTACTCGGTTCCTGCGCCAATCGATCTCTCCCACATTCCACCCCACGCGCAGTCCCAGCGTGAGATTCTGGGTGCGCGGGAGGTCGTGTCTGGCAGCCAGTACAACACTCGCCCACTGGTGGGCGGTGGCCGCGACGTATACGTTCGAGGTGCCCACGTCCCTTGGGCCCCATACCCTGACCGTTATGTGAAAACCGGCATCGCACCGCTTGCTCCAAGGACCCCACCCGTGCCGGAATGCATTTTTTCCAAGCCTGGCGTCGAGGCGTCGACTCCGGCGTCACCTAAGCCGGCGTTGCCCACCCCTGCCGCGTCAACCGACATGACAAGCGGTGGGACTGTCATGGCTGGACTCGGCAAGGGCTTCTGGTTGCACGACCGCGACATCGCGATGATGAAGATGGCGGCAGACCTTGTCGGCATGTACCGCGGGTCAAGCGGGTGGATGACCCGCCTCCACGACGCGCTAGTGGACCCGCTCTCCAAGAAGTTTGGCCTCAACGACAAGATGTCCCGCACGCAAATCCGGTCACGCCTTACTAGCCTTGGCAACAAGTGGAAGGCGACGTACGGGTTGGTGGACCAAAGCGGACGACCCCTCAACCGCAAGTCATGGCAAATCGAGCTCGGGCCGGAGAAGTGGGAGGACATCAAGAAAATCAACCCGGAACAAGGCAAGTTGGAGGACAAGGCCATGCCATGGTACGATCATGCCACCCGATTGTTTTCCCCCGAAAAAGCATGTGGTGACAATGTCATGTCCAGTGGTGACGATACCGTTGGTGCGGATGTCTATGTCAATGCCTTGTTGGACACGGATGCGGAAGATGACCGCCGTGTGCATCGCAAGGCACACATGGACCGGTATATTACACAGTTTGATGAGTTTCTCAAGCATGCTTCCAATGTGCAGCGCGTCATAAGTGACGACATGCCAACCACTACTTACGGTCAAGCCGTCCGTTTAGTGTCATTAGACATTCGTGTGCACATTGACAACAAACTAGTCTTGCTAGATGCATTCAAGGATAACACAAAGCTATGTGAGGACTTTGTCTATGCGGTTGGTGATTTACGTGAGCGGGTGGTTTGGCATGTATTGAAGGGAGATCGGTCCATTCCAGTGCCTGAAGCAACTGAGACGCGGGGTGCAAGCAGCAAGGCCGACAAGGATGACCCGGCACTGAATTTTATGGATGCAGGGGAGGACGGTGGGACTGAAGAAGGGGATGATGTGGCGGGGAGTCACGCGGGTTCCGGACAAGGGGAAGGAGTGGGCGGGGAAGTGGTGGGAGAGGCAGGAGCTTTGTATGCGGACAATGAAGACCTTGATGATGATGATGATTAATTTCTTGAACATGAATCAGCCGCTTTCATCCTGTTCCACATCCTCACCTGCTTCCACATAGTTTAACCACATCATTTCTGCAATCTCATGACGCTTTGCCCTCATCCATGCGTCACCATGGCGGCGGCCAGAAATTCGTTGCCGACGTGGCGGCCCGTCGTTATGGCCATTATGACTGTTGTCTATCGGCTCGGCATCGTCTGCAATGTCCACACGTTGCCTTGACTGGATGAGATTGTGCATCACAAAGCATGAATGGAGCAACCTTGCTTGCATGCGAGGATGATAGGATGCTACAGCCCGGAATATGAGAAAGCGGGCTTTCTGGACCCCAAAACACTGCTCAATCATAGACCTTGCGGATGCATGGCGCTTATTAAACAGTTTCTCCGGATCTTGTGGGCGTAGGGCACCATTGCTGAACTCATTAAGATGGTACCGCCTCCCACGGTACGGTGTCAACAGACCGTAACCCTCCGGGAAGCCTGCATCGGCCAGGAAGAACTTGCCATGTGGCACCCTAAAGCCGCGCCGTAAAGTGTCCATGAACATCCTTGAATCATGCGCTGAGCCCTCCCATCCTGTGGTAATGAATGTGAATCTCAAATCACCATTACATGTGGCCAAAATGTTCTGTGTTTTTTGTTGATGTCTGTTGACAAATGCCCCGCGACGAAGATGAGGCACAATGACAAGATCGTGGGTCCCATCAATGGCGCCCAGAAAATCATTGAACCATGGCAAATAATCGACACGGCCATGCCATTCCATTGGGGGGGAGCATCAGCTGAAGGTTGTTCAATGAATTCTCGTGCCATGATGTTTAGAGAGCGAACTACATGACGGATGACGGAAGACACAGTGGTTGGACTACGTTGGAAACGCTCACATAATTCTCTCACGGACATGGCAGACACACTGAAGTCACATAAACAGTTTCTCCTCAATGGACAGTCTTGTGTGTTGGAGGTTGGTGCGCCTTGTGATGACGTCGACAAGGTCGTACCACGTCTTGCGGGTCATGCGACATGCGCTGAAGAAGCGCTGCGGATGTCCCTATAGTAGGTTGTGCAGCCAAGCAAGGCCTCCGTACATGATGGTATGCATTGCTCGGTTGGACAGGCGAGGAACTGTTGTGCGCATAAGTTCATCAAAGAAAGCACTCATCATGGCCAGTAGTATGACCCTCAGCTGCATCGCACGTCGAATGGCTGCTGCACGGGCAATGTTTCGTTGGGGAAGGTCGTCCATGGTTGGAAAAGTAGGATAGCAATAGCGGGAAATTCACTCCAACAATGACGGTGTCCACAAGCACTGACGCACAACGTTAAGTATTGTGTACCTTTCACGCCAGCGACTACTTGCAACGCAAGCACAAGAAGTTAGGGACTCCGTTGTGGAAGGACAACATCACGTCGCAAGCCGTTGGGTGAACGACTCGCTGGCTACCGAGACGCGTGGACCGTTGCAAGGGCGTGGGCTCGAATCCGGGGACAACCGATGCAAGGTCACTCCAATGTTGACAAATGAAAAATAACGCGAGAATGAGCATCGTTCTAGGCACTTCAGGCACTAGTTGACTCATAATCGATGAATGCACGAAAGGTTGTCAACATGTTGCATTATCACGCTACATGGAGTGAAATCGTTGAAAGATGCAATTCACCAACAACCGAACGCGGCCTGGGTCTCACATCTTCATATGGGGGTTAAAAAAACGGGCGGGAACAGCCATAATATGGTGCGATTGGGGCTTTCGGTTGGCCATCACCGGCCCGGAACCAACGCCAGGTTACTGCTACTGATTCTAGGGTTTCAACAAATCCCGCTGCTTCCCGCTCGACGTATCAACAAATGATGATTCTCGGTCAATTCCCCGTCATGGAGGTCAGCTATACGTATCGGCGATGAAATCAACCAGGACCCTCGGATATTGCGGGGTTTGGACTCACGTAATTAGTAGTTGCCATCCAGATTTTGCAAGACAACATTGCAAGCCGAACATCCGATGCGTCAACGCGATCCGCATTGACATATTTCATGCTGAATTATTCAGCCAACTTCTTCTTTTCATAGGTGCTCATGGACCGTCCATTAGATTCCGTTTTTAGTCCACGACAGATTCACAAAACATTCTACAACACCTCTTCATTCTAGGCATTTGTTGTGATAGTTTACTTTGATCCACGCAAAGATTCTCCAACATTTGTGGAGGCGGGCCACGTAGGCTTTTTGGGGTTTCGACGGCCAGCTAATCGATAGTTAACTAGTAGATAATCATCGCCGAATGCAGCCATGGAATGGCGGATTCACGCACTTGGGTGAGAGCTCGCAGTATCGATGGCAACTACTCGTCATCTCGCAACCCACCAAGGCCCGGTACCGTTCCTGCGACCATGTCGTAAGAGGTCAAAAACCAAAAAAAAGGCGGTCGATTCTGTGACGTAGCACAAATGTCCGCTCTCCCTTACAGCCATATTGTAGGCCGGAAATAGCGTGAAAAGAATGGAATACCCGCCGGTCTTGAAAATTGTTCCGCTATCGAGGCCATAATTGTAGGAAATTGGGGCGACAGGGGTGTTGAACCCTTAACGGGGGTGACGAGGTCAGTCGAGTCGCGATTGCTCTCGATTGCTCTCGCGACTCGAGGGACTACACGAGAGGTGGATGAAATTCAAAATCCCAGACGAAAGTTCAGACACACAGACATCGTCGAATCTGCAGCGTTCGTTCTCTTCCAACGCAAACTTTTTTCTTTCCGCTTAAAACCCTACGTCTACGATCGGTCGCAGTAGTAAGAGGGCCTTTTGAATCGATGAATTTGACGTTCTGTTGTCAAAAGGCCTCCCACCAAGGATCTTATGACCGTCATAAGGCCTACGGTAGGAAATCTGACAGTAGTTGCCGGGCCATCCAAAAGGGTTCACCGGACCAAAACAGGTCCGGCCAGACCTATGGCCGACACGCGACTCGTCAGTTCGCGCGAGGAATTTGCTACGTCAAAACTATTGACGCAGCATCGGTATGGGGTCCAAGTGTTGTCTGAATCACAAACAATAACAAGGCGTTGGTTCAATCCCACAATCACTCCATCAACCCTCGTTCATGGGTAAAAATTTCTCCAGTTTCCCGCTACAAGTTGACTGAAACTTAAAAAGAGGTCATTTGGTAACGCAAGTTTTGCTACCTTGCGAAAACAGTAGGTGTCATCTGGGGAGATGCCGGGCAATTTGAATGAAAATTTCTCGCGCGATGATGCCGTCCGCCTATCACTTGCCCATCAAGTTTTTGGCTGACGGGGAGGTGATGCGTCGTCATGTGCGCTAACTTCCACATGCACTTCATGGTCTCGCACGCGTCCATCAACAGCTGCGGTCATCCCCCATCCATCGTTCAGCTTCCATGACCCGGATGTAGCGGTAAGGATGCTAGAGCGAAGGGCCATTGGCAGCATATTCGTCAGGGCAACTATGGAGCCAGTTGTCGGACGGTAGGGAACGCAAACCGCCAGATTAGAACTAACGTCTACCAGCCCATTTTCGTACTCCAACATTCAAGGCCATCACTGATGAGGTGAGACCCGTGCCCAAGCCTTAGGGCGCGGTCTCATGCCATCAAATGGGGATTAGAAATATGCGCGAGAACAAAAAATGTCCACCAGAATATTTATGTAGGGCGATTGGTCGACCATCATGGTCTTGACATTGGCCTTTGTTGACGAGTAAAAAGCTTACAACTTTCCCGCAACATTCGCCGTTGTGCCTTAAAGGTAGGTGTTATCTGATCCAAGAGCAGCAGTTTTAACAGAAATAGTCGATCTTATACGATGATTATGTCACCTCATGACATCCACGTCAAGCCTTTCGATGGATGGGAGCTGATGGACAATAACGTGCATTGTCGGCCAGGTGCAATGCGCCCTCATGCTACTCAGCCGCACAAGTCCATTAGCATCACAATCATTTTCAGTTTTGAAACCCAATTGTAGTGGTGACGACGCTGGCGTAAACGTCAATTGGTGCAGTCGCCACAGGGAATAGTTGGAGCCAACTGTGGGGGCGGTAAGGGACGCGAACCTTTGTGCTGGAACGACCATCAGGCCATTTTCTCGTCAAATTTTCAAGCCCATAAATGATGGCATGAGACCCAGCATCATGGGATGAACCAAGCCTTGTTAGTACAGGTGATTGTAGGATGACCATGTATCCCGCTCGATTTGTCCATGATTTGTGAGTCTTTGTCAATTTCCCCCAATGAGGTCGGCGGTTTGAATCACTAGGAAAATAGATTTCTATCTTTGGTGTTTGTGGGGTTTGTGCTCCGCTCATGCAAGGGTTAACGTCCGGGTGTTAAGAGAAAGCATTAAATTTCCATAGTCCATGCACGCTTGCAACAGGTGCGTGTGACTTGGGTAGACATAGATTCAATCGCAAATGCTAGAAAATTCATTTAGTTTGCGATTCATGGATGGGGCATTTGAAAGACGAATTCGTGGATCATTTAAGTAAAAGATTTTGATTGCGGGAATTCATTATGATAACACAATACGGTTCATGGAATCATTCTCAAATACTTGCGTAGGCATGCCAAGTAGGCATTATGGGTTTTCATGGAGTTTCAATTGGCGGGGAATCACACGATAAGTGACTCCAAATGCAACCACGACATGGCGGTTTTGCTAACATCGCTAACATTTGACGAGCTATATAAATCACTAGCATGAATGGAGTGCCGGTTCAAGGCCTTGGCCGGGGACCATGCAGCTTCGTGCAAATGCGAACGAGTGTCAAGTCTCCTAAAGTCGCCGACAACAATGTTTTTTCCCATTAGTCATGTTGGAGGTGGACTCATCGTGTTCGTTATGTAGGGTAAATTTTGATCTAGATTAATCTATTAGTATTTTGAATGCATATTGTTTAAGGATGACTTTCCCATTGGTTTATCGTTCCAAATAGTTGGAGAGGACCATTGGATGAAGTAATCATTGTGAAAAAAGACCACATTCTCAATTGATAAGGGGAAAATCAGTTGTGAATCTTCTCATCTTGAGCCATCTGGACAGGGCTACGCCACTAGGAAAAGCCAACCCTACGAAGGAATACAGAGTTATAGTTGTCGTGGACCGTAGTGAACACAAATGTGTCATGAATGGCTATTGGCGACGTTACAAGCCTCATCCAAGGAGACGTCGTGAATGTAATTTGCCCTTTTCGACATACCTAAACATAGGTCCCCAACTAGACCAGCCATGTGTCCGCATGTGATCTGTCCATTTATTATATGGGTATTGTATGCGACCGAAGCCAATGCATGCATTGCGACGCTTGTCAGCAAGAGATCCACGCCCTCCATTCTGGCATCCTAGAGTGTGCCACATTGATCTGAATAGCGACTTTGTGCTCCGAGAGCATCCGACGTAACACATCATAGTCCCACTATGTTGCGTGCGTGATCGATGTAGGTGTCCCACAACGTCACTTAGGAATGTCTTACGTCCACAAAGATCACTCTTAGACACCGTAGGCATACAACGTCGTCACAATATTGTAGCCATAAGGGCCCACTCCTCGACCCAATCACGGACAAGGAAGACTAGGCATGGTCATTTGTTCTCATGGAGGTCTCAAACAACTTTCTCACCTCCTGGGACTTACCTAGCACGGTCAGTCCATTAATGAATTTCGATGGGTAAATAAAAGGTCAGTCTACCGCTTCCGCACATGCAACGCTTATTTTTCATGGTTCTTTTCTGCATACACCAATAGCTGGTAAGCACAATAAGGAGGTGTTATTCAAGATAATGACCGATGCACGCACTTCGGACTTCCGCCTCATGTCACTCCATAAGGCATCCATCTTCGTAGCCCCTCGCACTTTTTCAGGGCATCACGTGTCTGCTCCCTCCAGCATGGAAGCCATGCTTACTATCAACCTGACCAATGCCCAATCGTCACCTTCCCACACCCCCCCAAACAAACGGTGAATCAACACCTCTCCTCAGATCATCACACCAAACCCGCAGCACACCAAACCTAGCAATTATGGCAGATAGAACACACATGGAGATTCGTACGAAAATCACTACGCCCACCAGCCAACTCCCAAGAGGGAACCCCAACAACACCTGTGTTGCGCACATGACCCTCCTCACCAACCCCATCGCGACTCCAAACCCACCTCAGGGAACCAACCGCCATGGCAACCCACCATGACCGCATCACAACTCAAATTCCACACCCAAACCTCTTCCTACTTCTCAAGTGCACCAAGCACACACTCAAGGGAACTTTGGCACATGCCTCTTGTTTTGTTGAAGCTTTTCCCATGCATCACACTAGAACCAACTACCACCTCTACCTCGCGATGTCAGAGGACATCGCGCACTTGTCTACAACCATTGATAACTCCTCCCTCCGCAAGTTGGAAACCGAACTCAAACACTCTCTAGACAATGTTCGGACGAGCACCACTAAATGGGGAGACACCATCTACAGCAAAGGAGAAACATTTGTACAAGAAATGCTCATCATCCCAGTAGCTGAATGTGACATCCTAGCAGATGCCACACGGGCACTCCCTTGTACCTTAAGATGGAACATGACCATTCCATCCTCATCGTTGGTATTCGCCAGACGTGCCTTGAATGCGAAGACCACTTGGCCCGAAAGACGAAAGTGTTGTCATTAACAATGGCATGGATAGATACATCGCTAATAAAATCATAACCCTTTCCACCAGGTAAGCATTGCCCAACTGACAAGCTATCACATTTGCACCACTTTGAAGACCATGTTATCCGCTATAGCATCCTGAAGGCTTGTTGCAACACTGGCACTTGCAACACTCGCAGTTGCACTAGTGGCAGTTGCAACACTGGCAGTTGTGTCAGGTGCTCTTAGAAAACGTGGCCCGACTGGTCTACGTTGAAACTCCACTCACGACATGTGAGTGGACTTCATAGAGACTTGTGAGACAGTCACTATGTGATGTGAGAAACGGCATTTTGTGTCAGGTTTCCGACGTGGACGTGATAGGCCAGGTTCCAGAGAAAGTTGAGCAAGGCACTGAGAGATTCCATGCGGGCAAGCTTAATGCTCATACCTCATGCTGTCTGTTTCATGCTTGCAGAAGCCTGCGGAAGGGTTCTCCACTTTGAAGAAAACTTTATCCACATGGCAAAGAGAAACATGAACACGTTTACATCGAGCCGCATGGCCCAAGGATATCGTCTAGTCTCGCAATGACCTCCCTACCTGACTACCTCTGCAGCTATTTGGAGGTAGGACCTCCATGACATCATTGACATGTTCACTCGGAAAAGGGAAGAGAATGCAATGGAGGGAGGAGGACGAGGACGAGGACGAGGACGAGGAGGAGGACGAGGAGGACGAGGAGGACGAGGAGGAGGAGGACGAGGAGGAGGAGGAGGAGGAGGAGGAGGAGGAGGAGGAGAA
>SZWC01021403.1:0-16684 GCA_023375785.1 Penium margaritaceum | reverse complement strand
GAGAGAGAGAGAGAGAGAGAGAGAGAGAGAGAGAGAGAGAGAGATAGAGAGAAGAGTAAAGAGGTCACTTGCAGGTCACGTGTTTTACACCCTATTAACAAAATTGAGTTGAACCCTTGCTTAATGAATGGATGATGAGGATGGAATCCGAGAGAGAAGAAACTATTATCATATGCCTAGTTTTACCCCACCCTCTGTGTGGATTCACGCCCATTTTTCATTGAAAATCTGTGATGTTTATGTGGGCGGAGCGCGCGTAAACATAGAAAAATATGAATGAGGAATAACAAGAAAAGAAAGGCTAATGTATCAATTGTGATCTTGGCTATGGTGGATGTGACACATCACCCTCCTTGCTTTGCACAGTCGGTGATTCATGTTGCCAATCGGGTGTTGCGTACCAGAAGTACACGATTTCCTAATCTTCCCAAGTGGGCATTTGTGTCATTCCACAAATAGCCCATCGCACGTTGAGACCTCAATTTTCACTCTGAAGGTCGAGGATGATTCGGCTAACTGCCCTCGCCCTCCGACGATCCTCCTTGCACTTTTTGACAACTTCAACCACTCTCAAGAATCATTGACAAAAGTGTCACGACCTTTGGGTCGACATCTCAACGCATCAAGAAAGATGCATCATGCATCTTCGCCGTCGATCTTTGATCCTCCCGATTCCTTGGCAGAGCTTCTCGATCCGACCACTCACGACTCGACCCCTCACGCGTCGCTTCACAATCAACTCGACGACCCCGAATATGTCTCATTTGTAACTCAATACTTGAATGTATGCATTCGATCATTTTGACATTTTTCATCGAAGTACACTTATCGCTTATTACACATTGCTTAAGTGTCCCCACTTTGCTAACCGTGTTCGGCCTCACAACTTGTACCTGTTCACCAACTACGCTCCGTTCGGCATAACTCTTGGCTAAAGAGCGCAAGGGTACTAGAGAGGCATCTGACTACTTTACACATCTCAAGGAATACCTCACACAAGCCGTCAGCGCATCTCACGCGTCATGACTTCACAGACTTCGTTTTACAATGTGAAACGATGGAGAGCATCTGATGACTAGCAACAGGACTTTGGCGACAACTTCAACGATGGAGGAGCAGAGCGTGCCTAGACACGCAAACCCTACAGCAGCGAATGCTAGCGTGGCAATCTATGTGGCAGGTGGGACAACCCCGAAGACTCCGACGGCCAATCTGGTCACGAATCCGAAGGCAGGAAACCAGCCACCCCTACCAACGTCCTCAATGTCTGCATCAGGAATGACAGGTGGCATCGGACAACAAGCGCGGATCAACAAGGAACTGGCAAACCATATCTCCGCGCTCGAGGGGATCAAGAGCCACCTACTCCAACAACTCAACGTCGCANGACAACTTCAACGATGGAGGAGCAGAGCGTGCCTAGACACGCAAACCCTACAGCAGCGAATGCTAGCGTGGCAATCTATGTGGCAGGTGGGACAACCCCGAAGACTCCGACGGCCAATCTGGTCACGAATCCGAAGGCAGGAAACCAGCCACCCCTACCAACGTCCTCAATGTCTGCATCAGGAATGACAGGTGGCATCGGACAACAAGCGCGGATCAACAAGGAACTGGCAAACCATATCTCCGCGCTCGAGGGGATCAAGAGCCACCTACTCCAACAACTCAACGTCGCAATAGAGGCTCTTCGCAACACGAGTGCACAAGAGGCAATGCTTGTCGACGAAAATACCAACTCTCTATCAAACCCAGGATTCATCCGGCCCCACCTGAACCATTCGATCCTGTGAATTCCAAGGGACCAACAGTTTGGATGTGGCAGACGAGCTTGGAGGTATAATTCACCTCTCCAGGTGTCAACAACGATCAGAAAATTGACCTTGCGGCTCTTCTACGTGGCATTCGGTTAGTGGTGAAACCTAAAGGCAATCCAACAATAGCAGGGACCGGAGGGGCCTCATCAACGGCCCAAGGCGCCCGCCTCATATCGCCAACCGCAGCCGTTCTACCCTTGGAGCAGATCAACTCCCAATGGCAAGACGCGTTGACGCCATCAACTGATTGGATCAAATTCTTGCACACAACGCTCGCACGTTCTGGACAGTTAAACAAAAAGTGTGACGTTCGGTGCAAACTCCAACGTCTCCGTGAGCAGTCCAGCATGGGAGAGTACACACAGAGACTCTACGAGATCATCACTGGTGCAGACATCACCCCAAACGAACCCTGTTTCACTACAACGATGGCATTAAAGGATACATCCAGAAAGCGATCACCATTCTTGGCATCCAGAACTAATCATCGCAAACGATTACAGCAGCAGAACAGATCAATAACACCGATTGCAACACTCGGATCCAAGAATCCTACGGCTGGCAACCTCCCAGCCACAGTTATCGTGGGAACAAAAAAATCTAGTCAGGGGAATCCTCAACTCCGATGGAAGTCGATGCTGTCGGATAGAGAGAGAGACGTGCACCTGTTACAACTGCGGAAAGTCGGGCATATTCCTCAAAACATTCGAAGCAAGCGGCTGGCCAAAAAGGGCAGGGGGAAGTCTCAGAAAAAAAAAGGGGGTCGGAAAATGGCACAGGGCATGAGTGAAAGGCGGGACTCTTGTCCGAGAGGAGCAATCTGCGCCAAAAGATTGCCTGTCTAAACAGCTCACAATGCAGTAAAGGGTTTCTGAGATCGCAAAGTTCGACGAGGGGTACGAGGACGACCAACCAGCGATATTGCTAAAATTGCAACCCCGAGGTTGCAAAAGTTGCAGAATAGTACCGGCACTATTGGATGGAGGAGCCTCTGACAGCTTGGTAAGCAACGACATGGTTAAAGAACTGGATGTGTTCACCGAACCAGGGGTGTTTGAAGGAAAATCCGACAACAGAAGACTACAGATATGCAGACTTTGAGAACCACAACGAGTACAAGTGGGGGACCTGCAGGACGTGACGGTCTGGAGGTCACGCCCAATGAGTAATCACAAAATCATTCTCGGACGCGATGTCTTGTACTAGCACAATCCGCAGATCGACTGGACCAGTGTCAACTTCTATGCAAAAATCAACGGCGCCAAGCGACAACTTCCACGTGTGCGATGGAAGACAACAACAGAAGCTGTAGAGGTTGAAGAAGTAGAGGAAGCCACAGCGACCAAGCGGGAACAACCTGTGCAGCCAATACCGCTCAACGTGTCCAAGTACTGTATGTGATGACAGGCTTGTGAGTGGCTTGTACACCTCGAGCCATTGGAGGAAGCGGAATTGGTAGCAGCTAACTTATCAGCCTAATCAACCTCATCGGCAACAACAAAGTTTGCCATGGTTTTTGAAGAATTTGCACCTCTCATCCAAGAGTTTGCAAACATCTTCCCCAACAAACTACCAGGAATCTTACCACCCCATCGCGACATCAACTATTGCATCAAACTTAAGCCGGGCAGCCAACCCACAGTTTGAGGAGTCTATAGGATGATCGACCATGAGCTGACCAAGTTGAAAAAGTAGCTCAACGTGTTGCTCGATCAAGAGTTCATCCGTCCATCCATATCACTGTACGCTGCACCAGTATTGCTCTTAAAAAAAAATTGATGAAATGCATATGTACGTGGACTACTAGGCGTTGAACGATGCTACCATCCAAAACCGATATCATCTCCCCTCAAGCTGACGCACTTTTTGACCAACTCCGAGGAGCTTGAGTATTCACCAAAATTGACCTACGCAATGGTTATCACCACATCTGCGTGGAAGGCACCGACATCCGGAAGATAGTATTCCGAACACGCTACGAGAATTTTGAGTTCATGGTTATGTCATTTGGGCACGCAAATGCCCCGACGACATTCATCGCGGCAATGAATAACATGATCCGTCTGTACCTCGACGATTTTTCGTGGTGTCTTTTGACGACATTCTGGTGTACAGTCGTATCCAGGAGGACCACGATGCAAATCGCCAAAAAGTTCTCAAATTTTTACAAAGAGAAAAATTCTTCAGAAAACTGTGGAAGTGCGACTTTCGTCGCCATTCAATCATGTATGACCAATCACCTCACCCTTGAAACTGTGTATTAACAAGTGTATTGGGAAATGAACATATCAGTGAACATGTAAATCTAACAAAAACTAGTACGTAGCACATGTGATCCACTCTAAGCAACACCTTATCAGAGGAAATTATGTTTGGGCTCTAGTGACATGAATTGATGCTGGTGATTTTTTAGAAATGCTTGCATATATGAATACACTTCTTCATAAACCAATTGGTGAGTGTATGAATTTGGGGTGATTAACCATAACTCCATTCAATTGAGTTTTGGGATCACGTCATCATTTTCTCTTTATTTTTTTTTTGGTTTTTAAGATGGTCCAGGCAGAAAATCCCTCCCACCGGGCTCCCTTCCGGAAGCGGCTACCTTGGTGACTTCTTGATTGGTCACGTCATCAACGTCGGACGGATCATCATGGATCCAAACAAAGTGGCAACATTGGCTCATTGGCCGAACCTAACCAACGTCCGAGAAATTCAAGTTTTCCTCAGCTTCTACAAGTATTATTGGCGTTTCATACAAGATAACGCCCGAGTGTCAGCGCCTCTCTCTGATCTCACTCAAAAAGAAAATGAGTGGCGGTGGGCAGACAGTGAATAACAAGCACTTATCACTTTGCGGAACGCCCTGACCTCGGCTCCAGCCCAATGATTAGCCAATCCAACGATCGACTACGTCATCACTACGGGCGTCTCTAATTGAGCCATTGGCGCGGTACTCCTACAAGATCAAAGTAGCAGCGAGGAACCGGTCGCCTGCATGTTGTAAAAATTGCGTGGACCAAACATCAATTACGCCGTACACGAGAAGGAGATGCTTACGGTCCTACACGTACTTAAGACATGGCGATGCTATCTTCAATGCCGCCAATGTGTCATATGCAACGACGATCATCCACTAAAACTTATGAAGACGCAGCCGAACCTCACTTGAGGGAAAACCCGATGGATGGAGTTCCTCGAATCCAGGTTTGACTATGATATTGCGTATCAGCCAGGCAAAACCAACCAGCAGACGCGCTCAGTCGTCACCCATACTTGATGGTTGAGGTAGCAACACTTTAACTGCAGCGAGATCCGTATCTCGAGTAGCTATTCACACGTGGTTACCACCAGCATGGTGGAGACCACAAAGCAAAGGTATGGTACGGCGCACCCTATTGGCGGCAACAATTCACTCACTAGATGGTCATTCCCCAAACGACGAACTCCGCCGCATGCTGCTCAAGGAGTGCCACGACACCACTCCAGGTGGAAATTTTGCAGGTGACAAGACACCAGAATACTACTGGTGGGATAAGATGCAAACTGACGTGGCCAACTTCTGCAAATCCTGCAACAAGTGTTAGAAAATAAAAATCCCGTTGAACGGGGCCACCTAGACTTCTACAACCGCTTCCCATTCAAATGGACCCGTGGACCGACATCTCCATGGACTTCGTCACAAGACTACCGGTCACCCTCGAGGGATATGACGCAATCCTGGTGGTTGTCGCCAGGTTTTCCAACATGTCCCACTTTTCCCCGACGACGACCACCGTCACCGCCAAAGGAACAGCTCGGTTGTTTCTACACAACATCGTACAGCTTCACGGCGTACCAAGAACCATGACAAGTGACAGAGATGAACGATTTACCAGCTGTTTTGGCACAAACTAATGACTCGCTACGGAAGTCGAATCCAGCTTTTTACGGTGTTCCATCCACACACCGATGACCAAACCAAGCAGACCAATCAAATGCTCGAACAACTCCTCCGAACATTATGTGAACCCCACAGAACTGATTGGGCAGTTAAACGTCCAACCACCGAACTCGCATGTAATTCGCTGACGTCCATCGCAGCGGGGAAAACATCATTTGAAGCCGTGTATGGCAAACTTCAAGCCACACCACCCAAACTTCAAAGCAAAAGTAACAATCATGTGGTCAATATTCAATACCGCAATTTCTCCACCATCTGGGATGAAACACAACAGACGGTTGTGAAGATACAAGCGGCGATGAAGCAAGGAGCCAACCGACATTGTACCGACGACGTGTTCGCCGCTGGCAACAAAGCTCTCCTCGGCTCCGCAAACATCAAGCTTCGCGAAACTGAATGTTCGAAGCTTAAACCTCGATAGTTGGGACCGTTTGTAATCAAATGCATGCAAACCCTGTGGTTATGCGACTCAAACTCTCCAACAATGTGCTGATTCACCCGATGTTCCACATCAGCACACTTCAGCACTGCCGGGACTCCGGAGAGAACTTCCCTGCTGGAGAACTTCCCCAGCACGGATGTACCTCCCCCTTCTCTTGTACAAGTGGACGAGGACACATAGTACGTCATCGAGGACACCCTCGGCCATCGACGATGTGGCAAGGCAACTGAATATCTTGTCAAGTGGCACAACTACGACGCCCCGCACAACAGTTGGGAACCCTTGCGACAACCTCCACGACATCGATCATATGATCGATGCATATTACCACTGTCACTGGGCGACATCTGTACGTGTGCGGGGACATCGTGGCTAAAAGGGGGGAAGTGCTACGCACCAAATGTACAATATTCCTTACTCTTCCTAAGTGGGCATTTCTATCGTTACTCAAATGGCCCACAGCTCATCAGGTCCTCAATTTTCACTCCGACAGTTGACGGCAATTTGGTGAATTGCCCTTGCCCTCCGGCGATCCACCTCGCACTTTCTAACAACTTTGACCACTCTCGAGAATCATCGAAAGAAGTTTCACGACCTTTTGGTCGACTTCTGGAGGCATTAAGAAATGTCGAGATACAAAAAGATGGATGTCGCATCTTCTCCGTCCATCTTCGAAGCCCCCTGGATTCCTCGGCAGAGCTTCTCGATCCGGCTCCTCACGATGCGACTCCACACGCGTCGCTCGACAATAAACTCGACGATCCCGACTATGTCTCAACTTTAACTCGACACTTGTACATATGTGTTCAATCGTTTCGACACTGGTCATCGAAGTACACTTATCGCCGACCACAAATTACTCAATTTTCCCAAATTTGCAAACCGTGTTTTGCCTCGCAACATCTACTTGTTCACCATCTGCACTCCGTTTGGCATAGCATCGGGCATGGCCGTCATTGTTACGTACCACACGTACACGAGTCCCTAATCTTTCCAAGTGGGCATTTATGTTACTACACAAACAGCCTGTAACGGATTGGACGGAGTCCTTGGCCGACTGAGCCAAAACCGCGGTGCTCGAGGGTCTCCGACCCTCAAGCCATCCCGTCCAACCACCCGCAGTCCCAGGTGACCCCGTTCGAGCCACGTGGCTCCTTCGACCAGTTGGCGTGGCAATGCCATGCTACACTCCCCCCCCCCCATTAGGAGTGAGAGCCGCCTCGGCATCTCCGGTAATCCCGACGTGGGATTTGAGCCCTGGAGCTCTGATACCAATGTAACGGATTGGACGGAATCCTTGGCGGACTAAGCCAAAACCGCGGTGCGTGAGGGTCTCCGACCCTCAGGCCATCCCGTCCAACCGCCCACAGTCCTAGGTGACCCTGCTTGAGCCACGTGGCTCCTTCGACAGGTCGGCGTGGCACTGCCACGCTACACAGCCCATAGTGTCACAAAGAGTGTGATATTCACTGCGATGGTCAAAGGAAAACTAGCCAACTGCCCCGCCCTGAGTGGAGATTCTGGAACCTTGTGACATCTGCGACCACTTTTGAAAACCTACAAAAAGAAGTATCACAACCTTTTGGTCGACTTCTCGATGCACCGGAAGGAATCTGGAATTGTTAAATTGCATGTCGCATTTTCACCGTCGAAGACCCCGGACTCAGCAAACCTTCTCATATACGACCACTCACAACGCGACTTCGTACATGTCGCCCGACCAACAAACGACCGACCCCGACTATGTTCATGGTTAACTCAACAATTGTATTCATATATTCAATCATTTCAACTTTTAGCATCAAAATACACTTATCACTAATTGTAAATAAATGAAGTGTCCTAAATGCTAAATCGTGTTTTGCCTCACAACATCAACCTGTTCACCATCTACCCTCATGATCTTTAACATCGATTATTTCAAATTTGCTCTTTATGTGATCTTTACATTCGTTCAAGGTTTTGGGTCATATGGTTATGAAGGTGGGTCTTTAACTTTTGTTGAACGAAAAAAGCGGATCCTTAAATTTGACGACGACCCTCTTCAACACTGCCACATGATGTCGCGGCGTCGTGCCAGGCCAGTCTGACAAGGCGGCTTTCCGTTTTCTTGTGGAAATCCGCCTCGTCAGACTCGTGCATCACTCATTCAAAGCACGCAGCCTGGGTCTTTGAGCCGATGCGAGCGAAAAATGTCAAAAAATGATCATAACACACAGAATTGTTGTGATTTGTGACATTCTTGTCGACCTTTACAGTTTACTGTGACCACTCGGCCGTGTCCATACTCGTGCAGATCCCTGATACGGACCTAGGCGGTACCGGTGCATCATCTGGTGGCGGACTACCAGCTTGGAGCTGACCGACGACCGTTCCAGAGCTTTGGACGCTACCCGGGTATGTCCCGTCTGAACATGGACGTCTATGTTCAGACGGCGTAGCGTTCTGACATGTGTGCGCAGAGTTATGGCCAAAACAGTGGTTTTGGGCCGGTTTTAGGACAGATCTTGCACTACTGCGTGCGACACCCGCCGTGCGCCGCGGCATGTACTTATGCCATGGACCTGTCATTTGTCATCTCTCTCTGCAAATGCTATTGAAGCATTCAGACACTTTGCCTTGTGTCCCCTAGCCAAAGTCTTGCCGTTGCGTGCACGACCTGTGACTGTTGTCACCGTCTGATTAGGCATTGACGCCTGGTCAACGGGAGTGTTGCTAGGAAGCTTCTTTGCATCTTCTCATGGTATGAGAGCGGTGAGACAATTCTCACTGAGCTGCAAAGCAGAGACACAGCAGAGCAGCAGTAGTGAGAGTCACCGCTACAATGGATCTACTGGGGCCTGTCGAAGACAGCCGGTCGCCGTTGACGCAGCCCACACCCGTCACATGAGACCGTAGCAGTGGCGTTACCACCGTGCCAGGAGCAGCATTGCAGCAGAGCAGCAGCAGCAACAGCGGCAACAGCAGCGACATAGTAGCAGCTACAGTAGCGCGTGGCGGCTGTAGCGAGTGCAGCCGCCGTCTGCAACCGTAGCGGCGGCCGCGGCAGTAGTAGCGAGCAGCGGCAACGGCGGCAACAGCAGAGCAGCAACAGCAACAGCAGCGTAGCAACAGCAGCAGCAGCCGCGGTGGTTGCAGCAGAGCAGCAGCAGCTGTAGCAGCAGCAGTAGCACAGCAACAACAGCAGCAGCGGCAGCGCGCAGCGGCGACAGCAAGTAACAACCGCAGCACGTAGCAGCAGCAGCGGCATTGTGCAGCTTCTGCTCCAATTGCTGCGAACGCAGTCACGCAGCTGCTGCTACAGCTGATAGCACAGCTGTAGCAGCATCTGAGCGGAAGCTGTTGCGTAGCCTCCACACAGCTTCCGCGCAGCCGCCGCGGAGCGGTAGCACGCTCGTGCAGAACCGCGAGAGGAAAAAGAGAAGGAAGGGAGTCGAGCCGACGTCAGCATTTTTGCCTGCTGAAGTCATCACGTCGTGCTGACATCAGCAACCACCTGCTTACGTCAGCACCATACTTAGCCAAATTTTTGGCCAGAAAATCGAAAATTGTCAGCATCTCAACTCCTTGAGAAACGCTGACGCTTTCGATATCCGACAAATTTGACCTGTCGACCCATATTGAGAGGCGACATGGACTCGTCGAACAACAAGGAGAAGGCGATAGGTGATCCCTCCTCCTCCTCTTCTGGAGTCCTGCGTCCACGCTCGCAAGCCATTCACGACCTGCAAAGCCAGCAGGTTGAGATGCGTCGCCTACAGAAGGAGCAGACTGATGCCATCCGTATGCTGACTGAGATGCTGACTGGCCAGTCCATAGTCCCATGGCAGTTTTCCAAGGGAGCTGCCGGCGTCGCGGTCTCTACACAGCAGTCGGCTCAGGCACCCGTTACAGGAGCTCGACCTAACCTACCACCTCCAAACCTCCTAGATGATTAGCCATTCATGCCAGGCATGCTAGATGAATCCCCGGATCATGAGATTCGAGTTCTTCAAGAGCACCTCTATCAGCTACAGATGGGCACCAGATCTCCTTGGATCCCTACAGTGTGATCGTCACCCGAATATCCCGGTGACTATCCCCTTCCAGGAGTCTTCCCCGTCTCTCATCCTCCTCGACCTACGATTGTTCTCCCCACGGAGCGGCAACCCAAGGACTTTCAGACACCACCTCCACGGTACATCACTGAGGAGATCCTTTTTTAGGTCTGGGCTACTTCAGAGGGCGTGTAGCCCTACTACCACAACCTGTATCAGCCTACAGACCCAGCACAGGTGCTGAAAACAGCCAGGGCGATGCACGGAATCCTCTATGCCATGCCACGCGAGACCGTCGTCGACTTTTGCCCCTTCCTTGGAGAGCCCGGCACAGGCACGGGCGCAGACCCACAGGGGGTTGGGATCTGGCCTTATCCCTCCTGGCTGCAGAGACACACGCCACCTGTGCATTACACATTCTTGCCTTTCACTCTCTCCGTTAGGGGCCTGCAGAGCCTGCAGCTGATTACTGGCCACGCGCCATGCGCATCTACACGCGCCTTGGGACCTCCGGAGGCACACAGCTGTGGGCGCTCCGTACAATGATGCTCGGAGTTCGCCTTGAGTATACAGACATCTTCACACCATACAACGACGCTGTCCTCGGACCCTTCTCAGCCACTCTGCAGCTTCTCCCTTGGGCGCATCAGCTCTTCCTCCAGGTGACTTCAGCCCGCGAGGCAGCCGTGGCCCATCAGGAGACTTCCCTTGCTGTAGCAGTCGTCGCATCACCACCATCACCCCTCCTGCAGTCTCCTTCTTCATCCTCCATCACGTCCTTGTCTTCCTCCTCCTCTTCGGCCCCACCCACACCCACTCAGACACAGGGTGTTGCAGCAGTGGCTCAGGGGAAGAAGAAGAAGGGGAAGTGGGGACCAGGTCAGCAGCAGTCAGAGCAGCAGTCGCCCTCCACTGGTAGCAGTGGACGTTCCATTCACTTCTACAACTGTGGAGGCGCCCATCGCTACACCGAGTGCCAACGGCCGCTCGACTGTGATTCAGGTGGAACTTGGATCATCGATTCAGGTGCCACTCATCACATGACGTGTCGTCGTAGTGACTTCGTTGTTCTCGGCCCTGTTGCGTCTGTTCGTTCTGTCCGCACAGGCTCTGGTCAGTCCTTGTCAGTCCAGGGTGTTGGGGTCGTGCGCTTCGATGGTCTGTCTGGCCCCTTGTATCTCTCCGAGGTGCTGTTTGTGCCTGGCCTTGAGCTCAGTTTGATTTCTGTACATGCTTGCACACTGATGGGACTCTCTGTGGAGCACACTGCCGAGTCCGCGACTGTAACTGCCATTGACACTCGCAGCGTGGTTCTACGTGCCTCTATTGTGGATGACCTGTACCGTGTCTCCCAGACTCCTGCTCCTTGCTCCCCTTCCCCTTCAGCCCGTGTTTTTGTCACTGGTGTCCTGCCTCCTGAGCACCAATGATTGCTTCATTGCCATCTGTGTCATGCGGGCTCCGACACTGTGTCAAACCTCATTCGGACACAACCCGCTCTCGATCTGGATGCGGCTTCTTTCGAGAAGCCCAAGACCGGCTGTCTCTTCTGCGCCCAGGGTAAGATGCATTACTATACCTACCCTGACTCTCATTCTCGCGCACTTCGCCCTCTCGAGTTTGTCCATTCGGACCTTCTTGGTCCTCTTCCTGTCGAGTCTTTGTCTGATAGGGGTCGATACGTCCTGACTCGGACTGATGACTTCACCCGGATGCGGTGGGTCTACAGCCTGCGCCAGAAGAGTAACGCCGCTCTCGCGGTTTGCCTCTGGCTAGTGATGGTTGAGCGTCAGTCCCGCCATACACTGCACACCTTCCGCTCGGATTGTGGGGGCGAGTTTATAGGCGAGATGGATAGCTTCTTCGCTGAGCACGGGATTTCTCACCAGGTCACTACTCCTGCTACTCCTCAGCAGAACGGTGTTTCTGAGCGTTGGAATCGCGCCATGGAGGATGCGGTTCACGCTATGCGGTCTGAGTGCGGTCTCCGAGAGTCCTTCGCTTTTGATTGCTTCGCCTACATGACTTGGGTTTGGAAGCGCCTCCCGCACCGTCCCCTTCCAGACCACGTCACACCGTATGAGCTCTGGTTCGGCCAAGTGATGACCTTCGTCTCACTCGCGTCCGGGGGTCCTTGGCTTCCTTGTGCTACACCGTGGACCAGCAGGGGTCCAAGGTCTCACCGCGGGGTAGCTTGTGTGCCTTTGTCGGCATCTCCCCACGATCGAAGGCCTGGCGCTTTTGGGACCCTACGTGTCGTCGCATTGTTGAGTCATGCGATGCGCTCTTCTTTGAGTCCCTCACTTACCGTGATCTGACGTCGATTACGTCGCTGTGTGTCACGCACATCCCTACGTGTGAGGTTTCTCGCCGGATGGGGGAGTCTTTGCCTGCGAGCACCCCTTGCCACGCTGATGTGTCCGTTCGAGCCCCCTCCACTTCACGGTCTCCGGCTCTTGAGGACCCAGCGATCATCGCTATCGGCCCAGAGACCTCTCTAGCATCACCAGCTTCTACCCCGGTTCCCTCGCCTCCCTTAGGTACCCATGATCTTACACCTGTGCGTACTCCTATGTCCGCCTGCATTCCTGCCTCTGTGTGTGGCCCTGTCTCACCTGTCCCTACTGTCACACCGAGTCCCATGTCTCCCCCGCATGCATCTCCTCGCCCGACATCACCAGCTCCCTTGCCTCAGCTCTCCCCGGCTATGATTGTGCCCGTTCCTGAGCTTGAGGTGCGCCCCTCAAGCCCAGGTTACCCCCGTGAGCCTGGCGGTCGTCTTTGACCATTGGACTCCGGAGCTCAACGAGCGTTTCGCACTATACCCACGCGCTCCACTCGCAGCGTCGCGAGTGGTGACCCCATCACTAAGGCCCTAGGCCTGAGTGTGTGCACTGAGCACAGAGAGGTACACCCGGTGTGTCCCGTAGGGCACGATCTTGTCACTCGCAAGTTCCACATCGCTTGTGATGCAGCAGCCAATCTTGTGGTCGTCAGACCTAGCACTGAGGCATGCGCTCTTGCCACGCAGAGCTCTCCCTCTTTTGCGCCTAACCCGGGCACACTGAGGGAAGCTCTCTCATCATAGGATGCTGATGCTTGGCGTGCTGCCTGCAAGGATGAGCTTCGCGCCATCCGAGAACACGGAGTTCACGAGCTAGTCGACCTTCAACCTGGGAGGAAGGCTATTCAGGTCAAGTAGGTCTTTCGCAAGAAAGTGAAGCCAGATGGCTCACTGGAACGCCACAAGGCTCGCTTGGTCGTCAAGGGGTACTCTCAGATTGAGGGTATCGATTATACTCTCACACCTTCGCCCTGTCAGTCGTATGACCTCAGCTCGAGCTCTGTTCGGTGTAGTGGCTCAGCATGACTGGGAACTACACCAGATGGATGTGAACAATGCGTTCCTCCATGGCTCCTGGATGAGGAGATCTATGTGGCTCAGCCACCTAGCTTTGAGGACGGCGATAAGGTCTGGCACTTGCGGAAGTCCTTGTACGGCCTCAAGCAGTCTCCTTGGTGTTGGAACCAGGAGATCAATGGCACCCTGACTCGTGCAGGATATGTACAGAGCGAGGCAGATCCCTCTCTCTTCACCCGCCGGACACCTAAGCGGTTCACCGCCATCCTGGTCTATGTCGACGACCTTATGATCACGTCTCCTTCACTGGAGGCCGTGAAGGAGTCCAAGGCCATCCTCCAAACTGCCTACAAGATGAAGGACCTTGGTCCTGCAGCGGTGTTTCTTGGCATGGAGATAGTACGAGATCGCAGACATCGTACTCTGCTACTGCAACAGGCCCGATACGCACCTATTGTGGGGGAGCGCTTCAGCGAACTCCTCGGCGCTCGGCCCACGGCTTCCACAACTCTCACACCCGTCGAGCAGGATGCCCTAAAGGTGGACGATCCCACACAACTGGGGGAGAATGTGGATGTGACCTTGTATCTCCGTCTCATTGGATCTCTGATGTACCTGGCCACTACCACACGTTCGGACATCACATTCGCCGTCAACCTCCTTGCCCAGTTTTCGCAGGCTCCACGTGCTAAAGCCCTTCATGCGGCTATGCGAGTGGTGTGGTACGTGGTCTCCACATCGTACCTCGGACTCTGCTTTCGCCGGCAGTGTTTGGTGGTCTTTGACGGCTACACTGACAGCGACTGGGCCTGGAGCCCAGACGGACGCAGTCGCACCGGTTACGTGTTCTTGCTTGGTGGTATCGTTGTCTCCTAGAGCAGCGGGAAGCAGGGTTGCATTGCACGTAGCTCATTGGAGGTCGAGTATGTCCCTCTGGGTCCAGGGGCTGCTAAGGCGGTATGGCTGCAGCGCGTGTTCCTTGAGCTGGGTCAGTCAGTACCTGCCATTGTGCTTCGTTGTGACAGCCAGAGTGCTCTTGCCATTGCAGAGAACTCTGGTGTCTTCCATGCTCGCACGAAGCACATTGCAGTAGAGCATCACTTTGTGCGTGACTTGGTGCAGCGACACGTGATCTCCGTCATTTGGGTTGGCACTCACATGCAGCGTGCTGACTTCTTGACGAAGGCACTAGCACGCGGAAAGTTCCTGGTGGCCATTCGTTCTGTCGGGATTCGCCCCTTGCCTGAGAGTGGTTCAGTGTGGGGTGTTGTGGTGGCCATTCGTCCCGTCAATGCACGCGTTGTTGTACTCGTTTCAGTGCTACACGTGTACGGACATGCGTACCATCGTGTCATGGGGGAATGTTGTGATTTGTGACGTTCCTGTCACCCTGTACAGTTTACTGTGACCACTCGGCCGTGTCCATACTCGTGTAGATCCCTTATACGGACCCAGGCGGTACCGGTGCGTCATCTGGTGGCGGACTACCAGCTTGGAGCTGACCGACGACCGTTCCAGAGCTTTTGACGCTACCCGGGACTTCCTACAGTTTTTCTGCAGCACGCAGGACTTTATCAGTGGACTGGCCGTGGGCCCGATTTGCATGTTTTGCATTGTGTGCCCACCGTCCGATGCCAGATGCATGCATGACGTCCGGCTTGTGATTCTGCACGTCTAGGTTCAGACGGCGTAGCGTTCTGACATGTGTGCACAGAGTTACGGCCAAAACAGTGGTTTTGGGCCGGTTTCAAGACAGATCTTGCACTGCCGCGTGCGACATCCGCCGTGCGTCGCGGCAGGTACTTATGCCATGGACCTGTCATTTGTCATCTCTCTCTGCAAATGCTATTGAAGCATTCACACACTTTGCCTTGTGTCCCCCTAGCCAAACTCTTGCCGTTGCGTGCACGACCTGTGACTGTCGTCACCGTTTGATCAAGCATTGACGCCTGGTCAACGGGAGTGTTGCTAAGAAGCTTTTTTGCATCTTCTCAAGAATAACAGGCGCATGAACATTTCTATGAAAGATAGGATTGAACCTCGGTTATAAGAAATAAATTTGAAAATTTTCGCCCAAAATAATTATTTAGGTGGTACCTAACTAATTTGACTGATTTAAGTTTTCGTTGAACAAGGACGACCAAAAAATATTTAATATCGAAAGTAAACATCAGTAGGGTACGTTTCGTTAAGCATAACAGTCATGGTGTTTTGTTTGTTTTGCTTTCTGGAGTTAGATATTTTGAAGGTTGATTTGTGGATGTATCAGTCTTATGTTGACGCTTGCGCGGATGTATGACCTATCACGCCGTAAGCCGATCCAGGATGCATCCCTCCCCGGGCGACTTTCTAAGTCGCCCCCATTCTCGTTCGACCATGTCTGAGACGCCCCCATTCTGAGAAAAATGACTAGGTCACCCCCACTCCGAAAAGTCATAGATTGGTCGCCCCCCCGGGAAATTATGACTACGATGCCCAGTACGGATGAAATATTATCGAAGTCGTACCCCCAATTGCGAAAACTTCTGGCTAGGTTGCCTCCATTAATGGGGGTGAAGTAGGAATATTATCAGAATGGGGTTAAGTTGGAAAACTAATTAAATAATGGGGGTGACCTAGTAATTTGTTCTCAGAATGGGGGCGTCTCAGACATGGTCGGCCGAAAATGGGGGCGACCTGGGAATGCTAATTCCCGTCCCCTCCCACCCTGGCCCGCACATTCGTGCACTCGGATGCAACCGACAGGTGAAGCCTGGTCAGGTTTCCACTGGCCGCACGACCGACTCGATTCGACGGTAGAGAGGAGAGAGAGGGGAGGGTTCACGTGAATCGTCCGAGTGTACCTCGTTCGTCCGGAGTAGTGGGTTCTTACACTTCATGAATTTGAACAACCGGACACTGGAACCCCAAGCCAGATCGTCGTCCATGACGATCTTGTCCATCGGCCCCATTATCCGCGCCGTCTTCTCTCGGACGCCTGATGGAGACCCGGATCTTTGTCCGGGACTCCGCAGCCTCCCGCAACTCATCCGGCATTCCCGGTCCCTCCCCCCCCCCCCCCCCCCCCCCCCCCCCCCCCCCCCC
>SZWC01021402.1:26163-46335 GCA_023375785.1 Penium margaritaceum | reverse complement strand
TTCCTGTTGTGGCCTTGTACCAGAGGATCAGAGAGGTGTTGTAGTCAATTTTTTGAATGACCAATGTGGTGTCAATGGGTCCTCCATTGGAGCTGGAGGAATCTTTGAACAAATGTTTTGCAAAGCTATACGTCTCTGTGAAAATTTGAATTTGCACCAAGTTGACCATTGTGGCTTTCCAATCACTGGATATGTATTGCCCTGATTCATGTATCATTTCAACACAAATTGATGGTTTGGGTATGTGCTTCGAGTTTGATCAGTCCTACGGGCAGTCTGTGTGTGTAGTGAAAAAACTCATGATTTTTCATCAGCGCAGTTCACACAGCTGCATTATTGCACAGTCAAGACAGTCCATAACTTTTCTGGCGTGGTGAAGATGTACATCTTTGAATTGCAGGACACCCCAACTGTCGGGCCCAATGCTAAGTAATCCAAACTGTTGAGCATGAAAGAACAAGAGAAAGGGAGAGGAAAGAGTCATTCTCATGCTTTGTATAGAACGGCTTATCAGTGAGGCCTGCTGGCCGCGCTGACTTGTCATCGATAATCAACGGAAAATCTCACCTCCAGAACTTCAGTTCGTAACTAGGTGTGCAAACCGCCCCTCAGTAAGCTAATCCAAAACTAGCTCATCCAAACAACATTCTCTTCCTGCAATTATCTGGCCCAGCCTAAACAAGGTCTGCCAATGAAATGAGTAAGTGGGATTCTTCTAGGTTTAACAAACATCGTAAAAGAGCACTGCAGCAAGGACTAGCGACTGAGCTGGATTTAAGACACGTGAGATACGAGCGGCAGAATGGGAGATCCACTGCACCTGTAGACTATGTTGTATGCTCTCAGCACGCTTCGTTCCTAGTCTCATGGATGCCATTCCCTGCGCACTCGCAGGGCATGCCAGCCACGCCTAAGGAGAAAAAACATGTAGAGGGATTTCCACTCCACTCACTGGTTTACATGCCACTAAGTGCAAGATTTGTTATAATTTTACATAACAGAATCTTTAGGAATCTTCATATACAGTACTCTGATGAGTCAGCTCTTCAATGCTTTACTGAATTGTTGGTGATGACCTCTCAGACATGTGTTACCACTCATACATACACAGGCACTCTTGCCTCAGTAATGTCATTGACTGTGCAATTCAAGAGTATGAGCTGAAGGCACAGTTACACGACTCGTCTCACAAGCTTTCCAACGGTACCAAGCTTGTTCAAAATTATCTCACACAGACAAAGTAATAGCAAATACAAACCTACGGCTACTTTTCTGTCTGTACTAGCTAAGACCAGAAAAACACAGGTGTTGACGTAGTCCGGTATCCTTGTGTCTTCCAGTTCTCAGTCACAGGATGTTTCGAACGCCGCTCGATGATCTCCGATCATCAGCAGACCAAGGTTGGCGGATGCTTAGCGCCCTCGGTGCGATCCACGGACAAGATCGTCCGGATCTGCGGTAGCTTCTCATGGCCGTCGATCTGTCTTGGGCATTTGTCTCGAGATGACGAAAGGACCACACCTCTTGATTCAGCAATGGCTCCGATCATTCCAACTGCCCTCGCAAGATTCGTGATCACAGGATCCATCTTTAGAAAGACCAATATCTTCCGTGGGCTCCTGTTCTTTGCCATGTCAGCAGACTCAAAGTCGAGAGGAGCTCACGCTCGCACTCTCGCTTCGTCTGCCAGACCACACACCCTGTTGGTCCAAAACCTGCAAAAACATATCGCTTCCAGTACCATCATTCAATCAGCTCTCTGGAGCTTCCAATAGGATGAGTAGAGTGAATAGGGCTGCGGATGGATGGATCAGTGGGACGCCTAAAGAGGCCTGCCCACAGCCATACCATGCCCCGCCATGTAGGATAGACAGGAGGGTCGAGAGAGAGATAGGGATCTCTCTCTCTCTCTCGGCCCTCTTGTTTCCTTTTTGTTGGTGTTGTGCCGAGCCTAGTAGATCATTGGATCGAGGCAATCTGACGGCTGTCCTTTTTCCAACATTCCCCCCCCTTGTCGATCCTGCGCCGATGAGGTTGGAGCCGACAAGTGGAAAAAGAAAGAGACCCCCTCGTGAGAGTAGAGCCGGAAGAATGGGGGCGACAAGAAAAAGAGACAGGGCGAGGCACGTGAATGCCCGGTGAAAGAGATCCCCCCCCCCCCCCCCCCCCCGGGCCAATCGAGCCGCGGCAGAGAGAAAGAGAAGTCCGGAGGAACAAGACGCAGGGTGTACAGTGGGCCCGTGAGAAGTTTTTAGCCCGGGCAATGCCCCGACGGCTGAGAGATAGACCGGTCCCAACAGCACACCCTGCCCGGACTCAGGGGAGTGGGCCCCCTCCCGCTCATCCGGCCCGAATGGTGAGCTGACAGCGGCAGCCCACCCAACGGGGTCTGAAGACAGAAGAAGAACCGGGCAGGATATAGCTGGAGAAGTTTTGCAGTTGCGAGCGGCATGGCTCCGGCCCCAAACAGGCCAGCGTGAGAGGACGTTGGCGTTATGCGAGGACCGAGGCGCGGGAGGAGGAGAAAAAGAAAGCGCAGACGCGAGGAGACAGAGGACAAAGGAGAGAGAAGTGCGTAGAGGAGGGAGAGGGGCGGATGCCCCGCGTCCGGCCCAACGCCTCATATGGGGGGGACGGAAGCGGGAAACAGCCATCAGCGGTGGGCAGAAGCAAAGGGAGGTGGGGAAGCGGTCGCACACGACCCGCGTCCGTGCCAATGCCTCATGTGGGGGGCACGGAAACGGGAAGCGACAACGGCTTCACCGAGGACCATCTCTGTCCGTCCCAATGCCTCATCCAGGGGGGAAAGAAAGAGACAGCCGGGGATGAGCGGCAGCAGAGGAAGAACGGAGAAGAAGAAGCGCTGATAGATGTCAGGACGAGGAGAGAAGACCGAGGCGAGTGCAGAGATGAGCGTGGCGGTCGGCTGAGAGGGCTTTGGTGAAGATGTCAGTAGTCTGGTCAGCAGTGGGGAGGTAGTGCATCACGACCTCGCCTTCCGCGACGGCGTCGCGAACATAGTGATACTGCCGACAGACGTGTTTTGTTCGATCATGGAGAACTGGATCCTCGGAAAAAGAGCGATGGCGCCTTCGTTGTCACAGTGAATGGGTGTGGGTTCAAGTTGATCAAAGCCAAACTCGCTCAGAAGCATACGAAGCCAGACCACCTCTCGCGTGCATTCACTTTCAGCAATGTATTCAGCCTCCGTAGAAGAGAGAGCGACCACATATTGCTTCTTGCTGTGCCAGCTGACGGGTCCACCATTGAGAAGGAAAACATACCCAGAGGTGGAGCGACTTGTGGTGTGATCACCAGAGAGATCAGCATCACAGAAGCCCTGGAGAACATTGTTCCCAGAGGAGTAGCGGATAGCAAGAGAGGCGGATCCACAAAGGTAGCGAATGCTGCCTTTGGCAGCCACGACGTGAGCAGCGGTAGGGCGTTGGCATCCTTGACTGAGAAGTCCAACGGCAAATGAGAGGTCAGGTTGCGTAGATACAGAGGAGTACATCAAGGAGCACACCATGCGCGGGAAGCTTGGGCATCTTCCAAGGAGGCCAGAGGTGTGACTGCTGTGACAGGTTTGGTAAGGCCGTGATCCTTGGAAAGTGGTGTAGTTTGTGGAATGGATGTACCAAGCCCGAACTTGTCGGCCACACGTTGGGCGTAAGTGGCTTGAGTCAGCGTCACCTGACCGTGCGTGATATCATGAGTGACTTGAATGCCAAGGTAGTACTTGAGGGGCCCCATGTCAGTCATCTCAAAACGGCGAGACAGCTGCTGTTTGAGAGTATCCAGAACAGAGAGCGACGGCCCAAACAGTATGAGGTCGTCCACGTAGAGAACAACACCAAGAAGATTTGATCCTCCACGAAAGTACACTGAATGGTCGGAGTGAAGGCGTTGGAGACCTTGGACCAGGAAAAAATTCATGGATCTTCAGGTTCCATTGTTGTGGGGCTTGCTTCAGGCCATACAGAGACTTGTTGAGCTTGCAGACGTGATCGGGTTTGTCTGGAGATATGAAGCCCTCTGGTTGGGTCATGTAGATGATTTCGTTGAGGTCGCCGTTGAGGAAGGCACTTTTGACGTCCATTTGATGGAGATGCCATTTGTTGTTGGCGGCCAGAGATAGGATCACCCTGAAAGATGAGTACTTGGCTACCGGTACAAACGTGTCTTGATGGTTTACCCCAAGGACTTGACTGTAGCCGCGCACAACAAGACGGGCTTTGTAGCGATCAGGTGTACCTGCACTGGTCAGCTTGGACTTGAACACCCACTTACACGTAACAACGGGCGTGTTGGGTGGTCGAGGGACAAGATCCCATGTGTGCTGATTTTGAAGCTAAGAGAGTTCCTCTTGAGCTGCTTGGCGCCATTGGTCGCCATCTGGGCGACGCATGGCATCTTTGAAGCTGGTGGGGTCCACCACTTGTGTGAGTAGTGATGTGTGATCAAAGTCATTGTCTGCTGATATCTCAGTTGTTGATAGAAAACCAAGTTGAAGGAATGTCGGAGGTCTTGTGAGCTGGGCGGACCGGCGTAGTCCTGATTGTGATGGAGTGCTGGAGATCACTGTCTGTGGAGCAGTGGGAGCATCATGATGTTCTTCTGGAACCACAGGAGGGAGTACACCAGCGTGGTCATCAGGTGTGGGGTCGACAGAGAATTTCTGAAGAGGTGGTGGAGTTGTCTCAATGTAGACAGTGGGTGTAACTGCTGGTGGTGTTGCATCACGTGCTCGATTGAAGAAGCTTTCATCGAAGATGGGTTGTCTGCTCCGAATCACACGTTTGGAGTCTGGATCCCAAAGTCGGTAGATGTCGCGTGTCTCGTACCCAAGAAGGATGCAGACTTTTGATTGTGGATCAAGCTTGGAGCGCTCTTCTGGCCGGACCCAGGCGTGTGCTGTACATCCAAATACACGGATGTGTCCCAGATAGGGCTTGTTCCCGGTCCATGCTTTGTAGGGTGTTGATGCACCTGCAGGCAACTTGGCTGTGGGAAGACGATTTGTGATACATGCTGCAGTGTGAAGAGCTTCAGCCCAGAAAGCAGATGAGAGGCCAGCTGTATGGAGCATGGTCCGAACTCTTTCGAGAAGAGTCTGATTCATCCGTTCTGCTTTGCCATTCTGTTGTGGAGTATATGGCACCGTGGTTTGATGTTGAATGCCTCTCTCATTGTAGAAGGTTTTGAGGTTGCGGTTTACAAACTTAGTCACGTTGTCAGTGCGGATTTTCTTGACTGTCAGGCTGGTCTCGTTTTCAACCTGTCAAACCCAAGTTTTAATTTCTTCGATAGTATCAGATTTGAAGCGGAGAATCCGGGTCCAGACCATATGTGTGTAGTCATCCAGGATGACGAGAAAATAGTGCTTGTTGGAGAGAGAGCCTTCCTTGATATAGCAGAGATCCATGGGTTCCATGTGACGGGAGTGCTTGGAAAGACGCTCAATGTTGTTTGCCTGTGATGCAACCTCTGCTCATGGGTGCTTCTCTGTCTTGCAGTAGACTGTCCGGGAGATCATGAGCAACTGAATCTGCAGCCATTTGGATTAGAGTTGAATAGCTGACGTGTGCCAGCCGCTTGTGCCAAAGTTTTGTTGTGGTTGGCAGAGACGTTATCTTTGCCGGTGTAGGTGAAGAAGCCACAAAAGCCATCTCTTGCGTTTCTGAGTGTCTTGAGCAGAGTTGACTTGGCCACCCTGAACCCCGGCACATCGATGTGCACCTCGGCACATCGGGGTGATGGGTGGCACATCGGCCACATCGGCCACATCGGCCACCGCGGTACCTCAACATTAGGGGGAAATTTGAAAATGTCCCAATCCATACCACTTAATGTAAAATACATACTTTTTATCATTCTAATTTATTCCTATTTATGACCAATGAAATGATAACTGATTTTCAATGTGTATAAATTGTAATATGAGGGGTATATTCTTAACTGTCGGAACACATTGGCAACACATTGACGTTTTGAGTGGGAGGTGGGTCAGCTTTGCATTACGACTTGTCAGCAACGGTCAATCAATCGACGGCAGTCGATTGACCGACGGGCTGTCGATCGATCCACCTGCAACGGCGGTCGAACGATCGACAGTGGTCGAGCGATCGACCAAGGTCGAGTGATTGACAGTGGTCGAGCGATCGACCACGGTCATACGATCGATGCGGTCGATCGATCGAGGTTCAACATAAGAATATTACATTGATTGAACCTCGGCCGACGGGCGGTGTCAATATTCTTATGATCGGCCGAGGTTCACTCGACAATTAACAATATTCAGATACTTAAACTCCAACAGTCGAAATCGACGAGGTGGCAGCATCCTTCAGTTTCATTGGCTGATGTTCCTTAGTGCCACTTTGTCTCACCATCCATATCTGCCACGTGTAAGGAATCTTCGAATGTTTGAAATTCAAACCCAAGCTCGCACAAGGGGGGAGGGGGGGTGGGAGGGGTCGGGGATAGGGGGGGTTTGAGTGATGGGAAGCTGACTCCGAGAATCCGGAGTCGGGGGTTGTCAGTCATGGGTGTCAGATTTTGTCAGTCGATGCTCCGTGGGGGGGGGGGGGGGGGGGGGGGGGGGGGGGNGGAGGGGGGGAGGGAGGACGCGGCACTCGCTGAACGCGAGCTCGGGCCACATCGGGGCCCCATCGGGGTGGACCGGGGTTCCGCGGCCGCAGTAATAGGGTCAACCCGGAACCCTGGGTCAACACTGGTCTTGAGGGTTCACTGGTGTCAAGGATGGTCAGATTTCCCATTTGAGTGGCCACCGCTGCCAGTTGAGATGTCTGGTTGTACACCTTGCAGTTCTTGTCAGTGTCAAACAAAACTTTGAACCCTCTGTCGTTGAGCTTGGTAACTGAAAGAAGATTTGCGGCAAGGTCTGGGACATAGAGTACGTCCTCGAAGGTCCTTATTGCTGGTTTTCCATTGTACTTAATGCCAACCTTGACTGTCCCTTGCCCGTAGGCAGGGATGGTTCTCCCATCACCATGGCGGTCTTCTCGCGGTATCAGGAAACGCTTGAAGCTGATAAACCAGTCCTTTTTGCAGGTCATGTGTTTTGTGCAGCCAGAGTCCATGATCCATGCCAAGATGCCAACAGCCAGGAGAAGAGCACTGTCGATGGAACACATGGCCAACTCTTCAGTCACAAACTCTTCTTCGGTCAGGGTGTGGTGTGCTGCATCTTCTGTTGTTGAGCCATAGGTTGAATGCTCTGGCTGTGTGGCTGACATGTCTTTGTCAGGCAAAATTTGTCCTTCAGATAGAAGATTCAACTGAAAGTTGTCCTCTTCGTCTGATGATTCATGTGCTTTTGTAGATCCTGTAAGAAAGGCGGCCACGGTGGACATGTAAGTCGCCAGCATTGCTTGATGTGGTCGCCGAGAGCCATAATGACGAGCAAAGTTTGAACGTCGTTTAAGGCAGTCCACAGCAATGTGTCCTTTTTGCTTGCACGTCCAGCACACTCGATCAGTTGGTGGAACAAAACCCCGTGGTGAGTGAGGAGTTGGTTGATCTCGGCTGTTGAAATGCGTAAGAGAGCCCTGACTGCAGTTACCATAGGCTCCAAATTTCTTTGTCCTTTGTCTTTGGTACTTGGTCACAAGGCCAGTTTCACCTCCATTTTCCTTGATACATTGTTCTTCAACCATCATTAGATCTTCGACAGCCTTCTCCAGAGTCAGAGAGTATGGTTGACTTCCAGGTGGTGCTGCTGCTGCTGGTGCTGCTCCAGAAACAGCACCAGGTGCCCCACTGGCGGCTCTTCCTTGTGAATCTATGGCTTGCTGTAGTGTTGTTCGGAGTTCAGCAAGTTGAGCATCAAAGGTCTTCCCTTGTTTCTGAAAAGTCTGAAGTCGGTTTATGGTGTCTTTGAATCTGGAAGGTAGTCCACGAAAGAGAGTAAGTACTAGGACTCTTTCAGAGATCACTTCTCCCATTGATGAGATGTGGCTGGCCAGATGTTTGAGATGGGACACGTGATCTTCCACACGTGTTCCTTCTTCCATCTGTTGAGTGTGAAACTCTGTCAAGAGGCTTCCCAGTTCAACATCGCTCGTTCTTTCATAGCGACTCTTCAGGGCCTTCCAAGGTTTCCTTGGACAGTTGGTTGGATTGTTTTCTCTGATGATGAACTTGAGTCGTTCTGTTAGATTCAGCGCCAGAATTGAAAAAGCCTGGTCGAAATGCTGCTTCCAGCTGACTTGTTCTTCAGGTGATGCTCCTGCAGGTAATGTGTTAGTGGGAGGATCGCAGACGACTCCCCATAGGCCCTTGTTCAGAAAGATCATCTCGATGTTGAATGCGAATGTATGGGAGTCATCGCCGTCAAACGGCGCCACTTTGAAGTGATCTCCATTGTCGATTGTTGCCGCCATAGTTGCATAGATCTCAAGATGTCACCTGCTCTGATACCAAATGTTGAAATGTTACATAACAGAATCTTTAGGAATCTTCAGATGCAATACTCTGATGAGTCAGCTCTTCAATGCTTTACTGAATTGTTGGTGATGACCTCTCAGACATGTGTTACCACTCATACATACACAGGCACTCTTGCCTCAGTAATGTCATTGACTGTGCGATTCAAGAGTATGAGCTGAAGGCACAGTTACACGACTCGTCTCACAAGCTTTCCAACGGTACCAAGCTTGTTCAAAATGATCTCACACAGACAAAGTAATAGAAAATACAAACCTACGGCTACTTATCGGTTTGTACTAGCTAAGAGCAGAAAACTAAAAGTGTTGACGTAGTCTGGTATCCTTGTGTCTTCCAGTTCTCAGTCACAGGATGTTTCGGATGCCGCTCGATGATCTCCGATCATCGGCAGACCGAGGTTGGCGGATGCCCAGCGCCCTCGGTGCGATCCACGGACAAGATCGTCCGGATCTGCGGTAGCTTCTCATGGCCGTCGATCTGTCTCGGGCATTTGTCTTGAGATGACGGAAGGACTGCATCTCTTGATTCAGCAACGGCTCCGATCATTCCAACTGCCCTCGCAAGATTCGTGATCACAGGATCTATCTGTAGAAAGACCAATATCTTCCGCGGGCTCCTGTTCCTTGCCGCGTCGGCAGACTCAGAGTCGAGAGGAGCTCACGCTCTCACTCTCGCTTCGTCTGCCAGACCACACACCCTGTTGGTCCAAAACCTGCCAAAATATATCGCTTCTAGTACCATCATTCAATCAGCTCTCCGGAGCTTCCAATAGGATGAGTAGAGTGAATAGGGCTGCAGATGGATGGATCAGTGGGACGCCTAAAGAGGCCTGCCCATAGCCATACCATGCCCCGCCATGTAGGATAGACAGGAGGGTCGAGAGAGAGGGATAGGGATCTCTCTCTCGGCCCTCTTGTCTCCTTTTTGTTGGTGTTGTGCCGAGCCCAGTAGATCGTTGGATCGAGGTAATCTGACGGCTGTCCTTTTTCGAAAAAATTGGTTAAAAATCTCACCACGGTCTCAGTCCCACTCGTGACATCTTTCACCTCCATTGCAATGGCATTCACTAAAAGCAAAAATTGTACCTGGCATCGAAATCCACCCAAACCTACAAGTATCACAGCTTCTTTCTTGCAAGGTATCATCTCACATCATCCTCGGGCTGCCTTCTCCATTACATCATTCTAAAACTCCCTTCAAATCTTTATGCTGCCTTTGATTTACCTCTAAATTGGCGAGAACACTCTGAAGCAATCATAGCTCAAGATTCTTTTGACTCCCCAGGTATTGACTGTCTTCCTGAAGAGTTCTACAGAGAAGGCCTTCTCATTGTATCTACCCAAATGCTCCCACAATATTCGGCTTTGTGAGTTTATTGTTGGGCCGCCTCCTTATTTTTGTGACTCCATTAACAACCATGCTGAGCAGAAGGATGACCCGCATGAATGAAGAAAAACTACGATCTTTCTGTTTCTCTCCTGTTGAATGCAATATCCTTGCTCATATTCTTGCCTGTTTTCTGTGACATATCCTTTATTTTGTCATCTACAAGGTCCAAACTGGGTTTATCCCTGAGTGTGGCAACTTGCAGATTCTGTTAGCTCTAAAAAATTCAGCACTTTGCTTCTTGAATTCACATTAAATTGAGATTTTCTTCCAAGAATGTAATGAATTCAGCTCCCTTATATACCTTTACCATTTCCAAGTTCTTGTCCCTCCAGATTTATCCCACTTCTTCATTTGATGGATTCAGCTCCTCCACATTTTAACTCCACTCCACCTCCTCATTGAAGGATCTCTTACAAAGACCACCGTTGCTGCCTCACTATCCTATCCCTCTTTGTTCATGCTACCAAATTTGTTGCGGAAGATTTCTCTCGTGGCCCATGGGTTTCCCAATATGCTCTTACCCTTGAAGACTATGCAGACGACTTCACACTGATTCTCACCTACTCTTGAGAAAATCCCCATTTTTCATGATTCATACACACAACCACCCACTATACCAGGCTATTTACTTAGAATTGGAAAACCCACTGCATTTACACAGAAGAATAAACCCTTCGTGTCCTCAATCCCCCCATTACTCGCTCTAAAAAACCTGTCCGAACTCCCTGGTACTAGTTCAGCTCATCCCTCGATCCACACTACATGTGAAGACATACCCTCAAATTCCTCAAGGTTGTAGTCAGTCTCTGGTCCAAAGCCCGCTTGCACATGTAAACCAGGATCTTTGCCATCAATGCATAAGAGAATCATATATTCCCCCTTTATTCATATGTATCCACTCCGAATCCCACTCACCAACACCATGTTACGACACGTATTCTCAACTCTCTATCTTCCAACGTGGCTTAAGCACATATCCCTTCCATCCTCCATCGTTACTCCTGAGCAAATACTACAAAAATCAAGAATGAACGGGGTTTAGGCATCATCTGGCCCACCTTTCTCATCACAGCCCAAGTTGGGAGGTGCGCTTTTGCCGTTCTTTCTCTAAGAGAATTCTAGTGGAAGAAATCGTTACTCTGTAGTTCCTAAAAATCTTGGATTTTTTTCCTCTTACCTTTTCATTGTAAGGTTCAAGCCACCTTCTACCATACTCATTGTCTGTTGATCTTCAGTTCAATTCTTGCCCCATCTCCGGAGCGTCCACCTCCTTGCCATGCATCTCTTTGAGGAATACTGTTGAACTCTAGATAAGGAAGAGAAGTAAGATCAAGGAATATGAAACAAGAAGAGTTTGATTGAGAAGGAAACAGGAAACTGGCGATACCGGACAGCACTTTCTAGCAACTGCGTCCTGCCACCACGCACAGCACCATGATGACCTGGCAGGGATGCTAAAAACCCTAAGTATCATCAACTGGCCACGTGTTTGGCCAAGAACGGAAGCTGCAATGTCCAAAATCATCACTTGGGCAATTTTCGTGAAGGCCCTACAATCATCACACTATTTTCCATTCGACCAATACTTTACTACTTTAACACGACAGCATAACCAAATGATGGAAATACCATGGCTCCCATGCAGTGCTGGGTCTCGCCATTCTAGCCCTTAGCTGGAGTATCAAGCTATGATGTACGAAAATCCTCACCGGGGCAATGGTTACGAATGCCCGACACGCATGATGTTGTTTTCTACTCGACGAATACTTCACTATATGAACATGACAACAAAATCAAATGATAGATTTACCATGGCTCCCATGCAATGCTGGGTCTCACCATTCTAGTCCTTAGTTGTGGTGTCAAGCTGTTCAGTGTGTCGAGGAAGATGATGAGGATGGTGGTGATGACGATGATGATGACGAGGAAGATGACGATGACGATTGCACGAGGTGGAGGGGGCAACTGCAGTTGCTGATGGACCTCGTTCAGTCTTTCTCGTGACATGTTGTGACTAGGCTCCTACTCAAAGGTGTTCAGAGAACAAGAAACGCAATGGTAGAATGTAGCCACTCAGTGGTGTCAGCAATCACGACATGAAGAGCCTCGATTGAGAGGTTGGAGAAGGAGGACTCCGTAAGACCATAGGTGGTGGTGAGGGGAGGGAAGTTGTGGACAAGAGTGATCATTTGATGATGAAGATCGGTTAAGAAGGGTGGAGAAACGGAGGATTCAAGAGAAGGCGGAGGCGTAAGGCAGGCCGATGCAGGGGATGACGAAGGAGGACGGGAGGCACGATTAAGAAGTTGGTGGGCCCGTTTCTTAGCACGAGCGGACACTGGGAGTGAAGAGGAGGAGAGAGGAGGGAGGGGTGGGAGAGAAGAGGATGTGGAGGATGGAGGTGGTGGCAGGCCTAGAGGAGTAGGAGGCAGGGATTGAGAAGAGGAGAGAGGAGAGGAGGGTGGGGTGGTGAAAGGCGAGGGTGGGGCAGAAGTGGCATGTCAAAGAGGAGGGAGAAGAGCGGGAAGAGTGGGAGTGAAGGTGGTGTTAGATGATGGGGGTGAAGAGGGAGTTGTGGAGGTAACGGGGGAGAAAATAGATGAAGGAGGGGCCTCAGGAGAGTGGGAGAGGTGTAACCGGAACATACAACAAAAAAAAAGAGAGAGTGACGTGTACGGCACGACTGACAAGGAGGGAGCGAGCGAGCGAGCGGGTAGCGTTTCGTACACGGCACGACATTAGGTGTCGTGCAAGAGCAAGAAGGAGAGGCGGGGGGAAATCGAGAAGACTCGACGGGAGAGGAAAATGAAAAAAAAAAGAGAGAGGATGAGGCATGCAAGGGAAGGAGGGATGGACGACAAAAAAGAAAAAAAAAAGAGAGAGGATGAGGCATGCAAGGGAAGGAGGGATGGACGACAAAAAAGAAAAAAAAAAAGGAAAGTGAGGGGAAAGAGAGGAGGGGTGCCGTGTGCGCAATAGCAAGCGAAATGACAAGGAAATGGCGTGGCCGAAGTCAATAGAACCTTCTCCAACTCGTCGGTGGACAAGAAGAAAAAGGATTTTTTTTGTCATTTTCTCTCTAGCGAGGTAAACATGTGCAAGTGGGAGGATGCTTCATTTTTGGTAGCACACACGCCACCGAAACACGCCCCGAGGAAGCGTGGAAGGTAAGAAAAGAAGGTTCGGAAAGTGGCTGGAACCCGTTGGAAAGGCGACTTGCGCGCCCGAATCGCGTTTTGGGACAAAACTAGGCTAGGTTGAGACTACTTTGTTACTAGACCTATATAAGTAGTAACTTTCATGTACCATTTCTATGTCTCAGAATTATTCAACTCTACTCTTCCAACACTTGTGCCCAGACATTCTCATCTTGTCTAAGTGTGAGAGACATCACTTCCTTACTGCCAAGAGGAGGAGGAAGTCAGTTTCCAAGCCAGAATTCTGCCAAACTTTTATAGAAGGTTAGAAAGTGAGAGAGGGGGATTTATGCAACGGATTTCTGCACAAGACCGGAGGCCCAGACTACAGTACGTACAATAGACCGAGGCAAGCGTGGGCGAGCATGGGGCAACGAGAGAGCGCCGAGAAGTCACGTGAGGCTACATGGCTCTGCAAGGTGAGTGTGGGTGACTGGAGTGGGGTTTGAAGGGGTGGGTGCAGGGTCGGTTGGGACAGGAACAAGAAAAGAAGACTATGCGTGGAGAAGAAGAGGAGCAAGGGACTCAACACAAATTACGAGGTCAGCATCAACCGGCAAAGAGGTGAGTGAGCTGTGTTTTTTTATTCCATTTGTAAAAAAAGAAAAAAGAAGGGGGAAAAGGGAAAGGGAACATTTATGAATAATAGGACGTTGAGGAACTCTATAAAGATGTGGAAAAAGGACAAGGAGTGAAGTCGCCCTCTGCTGGGGAGTGTCGGGTGGGACTGAGTGCCAAGAGCCATGCACAGTCAATCCGCTGCGCTTGTGCTGTCTTTTGGTGTCTAGTGGATGGTGCGTTTGCATTTGATTTAGAGTTTTGGTAATTTCAGAGTAAAGAAAAAAATATTTTTGGTTCTTGGTTAGTCATTTTCGTTGGTGGATAGTTTTCTTGGTATCAGAGCCAGGTTTGGTTGGCGTGGGAAAGAGAAGAAAAAAACGTTTTGTTGCCTTAAAAAAGATAAAATATAATAATTAGAAGAGAAAAAGAAAACAGTCTCACGAAACACTTGCTTTGATGTTTTTCTATGTTTGACGGATCATTGATTTATTAGTATGTGCAGGGTGGCCACCTTTTATTCCTCTTTGCTTGTGTTGGGGCGGTGTTACATGTAGAAAGGAGTGGGAAGGACCCAAGTTTATTGTTTTCTTTTCCTTTCATTCAAAGAAAAAAATAGAGTAGAAAGTAAAAGAGGCCTTCAAAAGAGCCCACAAAAAAAAGAGAAGGGGCAAGAAAAAAGGAGAAAGATAAAAACAAAAGATATGTACGGCCCAAATTCCATTCCTTGACAAAAATGTGGTGGCGATAGGAGGTTGGGGAGTGGAGGCGAAAGTAGGGAATAGAGTATTGTGTGGGCGTAAAGTGACTTGTTGTGCACGTGACGTGAGTGTTATTGTCATTATTGTGACCCCGTTGGACAAAAGGGGGAACGGGAGAAGTGTCGTTTGTTTGGAACCCACCGTTGGCAGTGGGGTTTTTTTCCGTGACGTGGTACCCCGCAGTCGTTGTGTGAAGTCACCCCAAGGTCACCAAAAGGTGTGACTTGGGAGGGTTGTGCATTCAAAACTGTGTTGCACCATGCAAGTTTGATGTTGAGATATCGTGCACAACTATTGATGTGGTCTCGTGTGAAATCTCACAGTGGCAAAGGCACCTACTAATTGTGGTAGCCTAAAGCGGGGGACCCGTCCCTTTCCCTATCGGCGGCCAGAATTGGGAGTATGTTCTAGTGGAGGTATAGCAGTGTGTGAGGAAGTGGTTAGGGAGTTGGGAAGTAGGGTCCAAGTGATAAGGAAGTTAGGAAAAGGAGAGTTGGCTGACGAGTTGTCCAAGAAACTTAGACAGCTCTCCTTAGGAGAGTCGAGAAAGGGTGTGATCGAAGAAGAAAAGAAGGGGGAGTGTGAGAGAGAAGGCGAAGGATCTAGTGGTCCTCCGAGAATGGCGATGCCATTGTGGCATCGTTAGGAGAACCTAAAATTTATACAGGTGATCAGAGTAAATCAGTGGTATGGGTAGAGAAAGTCCAAAGTCTTTTGGCACTTGGTTTCCAGAATGTGGGGGATGATTTGAAGCTTGGATATGTTGAGAGCTACTTGGGTGGTGCTGCAAGGGAATGGGCTTCGAGAGGCAACTTTGTGGACATGAGAGATTTTTGGCTAATGTTTGAGGCAAGGTTCAAGCCAACCAATGAAGAGTTGACTGCTCGAAATTTGAGAAAGTTGGATCGTCTCCAGCGAACTCAAGGACAGACGGCACGAGAGTTAGCAGACCAGATCTGCCACCTTGTAGCAGCATTACCGACCTACCCAGAAACAAAAATGGTGGATCATTTTCTTGCTGCGCTTGATCGTGTCACGAGATCTGCAGTCATTCCAACGCAGCCACGCACCTTGGAGGCTTGTGTCAGTGCTGTGGAATGGCATGAGTATCATGCAGGTGGATTACGCAACTATCAACGAGACGGACCGTCACAGCTGAACGTACACGCTACAACATACATACCAGCACAAGCAGGGGTGGGGATTGTCCATCCACAACCGCAGCAGCATCAGACACAACAACAGCAGCAGACGCAAGACCAGTTGACGCAACAACAGCAGCAGCAGCAACCGACGTGGGAGGCGATGCGGCGACTGGCAGCAGAAGTTGAGAAGATGCGACTCCAACTCGAACAAGTACAGCAAGTGGGACCAACGGCTCCAGCGAATCCGGAATGACCTTCAGTGCTCGGTGGGCCCCCTCCATACCCAAGGCCCCAAGTGTGCTACAACTGCAAGAAGGAAGGCCATATAGCGCGCTTCTGTCCAGCAGTATCCCAGCCGCTACCAGTCAACTATGCAGCAGCTCAAGAAATGTCACCAGCTGCGCGCATTATAGCAAGGCTTACACCTACCGGAGCAAATGTACCGCATGGACGTGCTTCTCACTACGCGGGAGCGAAGGAGCCTTCAGTAGCAGCATGGATCATTGGACGTCTTGGAGGCCCAATAGCCACCACAGCAGCCACTGAAGCGGCAGCACGCGAGGCGCAGGGGGTTTGGCCAAATGCGTATGCCACAGGAGCATCTACAGCAGCATCATCATCTGCCCCAGGAGCAGCATCATCATCATCTGCAGCAGTCATGAAGATTGGAGCAGCCGATCCTTCCTATCCAGCAGTGTAGAGGGATCACCTACCAACCAAGCCAGGGAGGGCAGACATTCCTTTCACCTTGGAGGAGGCAAGGGCCATCCAGGCGGGTCGAGTGCAGCAGGGGGCGTCTCATCCACTTCGAGACCGTCAGGCGAGGAATGATCGAGGGCCATACAAGGGAGGTGCAGGGGCGATGCCCAAGGTATCACTAGTGGAGCAGATGAAGACCACACCAGTGAAGGTGAGCATGTGGAATTACATCCATGACTGTCCTGCTACACGAGAGGAATTGGTGGGGTTGCTTGTGGGTGATGGAGCTGGTGGAGGAGAAGGAGGACATGAAGCAGTACGAGCAGCACCAGCAATAGTTTTGACAGCAGCAGTTGGGGAGGGGGGACTAAGGGGAGAAGCTGAGCGTTAAGGAAGAAACGGGTTTCCGAGGGTCCGGCTGAGGGGGATGATCAAGAGGCAGCAGAAATGGCAGCGGCAGTTGCAGCTATTGAGGAGACGATTGCTGTGGAGAAAGTAGCAGGGGAGGATAGGAGAGCGGTGGCTGAGGCGATGGTGGCAGGGGGGAAGACACCTATCTTCTCTGTATGTCTTACCTCTGTTTGGATCGGCCCGCACGAGTTTAAAGGGATTGTTGACTCAGGGGCCAGCACCACAACCCTGTCGCAGATGGTGGCGAGGCTCTTGGGGCTGTTAGATGTGGTTGAGCCGGGCAACGTACGCTTCCAGATGTCCAATGGCGGTGAGTTCAAGCCTTGGGGCATGATCAGGGGCGTTCCCATCTGGATTGGTGAGCTGACGCTAGAGGTGGATGTGGTAGTAACAGCAGCCATGAGCTATGACTTACTTTTGGGTAATGACTGGCTTTTCCTTGCAAAGGCAATCATGGACCAGGACAAAAAGGAATTGCGCTTCTGACTGTCTCCAACAGAAGTGGCATCTGTGTCACTAGAGTGTGGCGTTGTGCCACGCACGGCACGACCTCCAATTGAGCAGCCGCAAATGGTCACATTCTCCGTCGCAATACCATTGGCCATGTGGGAGGCAGGAATGGTGTGTGGTGTAGGAAGACAAGCAACAACAGGAAGGGAGCAGAGGATGCAGAATGGATCGTCGCAGTAGTTGGCAATGGTAAGAGTGGGAGCAGGAGAGGAAGAGGTGAACGAGGAAGGAGAGGAAAACAATGATGAGGAGAATGCAGCAGAGGAGTGTGTCTACACATACCTGGACCCAACGGTGGATGGACAACTTGAGCCAGAGCTGCAGTGGCTCTACAACTATGCGCATCGCAATCCTGATTATTTCCAGTCTTACTACTTCAGGAGGGCGGAATGTAATGTGACAAAGGCCATTCGCATCCGTAGAAGGCGGTTGGCAGCAGCAGACCAGGAGGAATATCTTATGGAGCAGCAGATGAGGGAGGATCTTGGAGATACAGGAGGGGATTATGCACCATCAACCTCGTTGGTCTTCCCCAACTCACAAGTAGACATTGCAGCAGAGTTACCTGGATCCGAGGAAGCAATAAAGGCACAAGGCTCACATGTGCTGTAGAAGGTCACCAACGTGTCAGCTCGCTCAAAGCTCATGGGAGGATGGTTAGAGGAGAGCGACGAAGAGGGTGATTCTAATGGGGGTATGCCTGAGGGAAATGATGTGGGCCTTGGAACTACCAGTGAGGGGAGAGCGGATGGAGCAGAAGAGGATGAGGAGGTGATGGCTGAGCAGGCTGTGGAGGAAGAGGCGGTGGTTGTTATTGAAGAGGGAGCAAAAGCAGCTCGTATGGATTTCAAGGAGGGTCAGAAGGAAGAAGTTAAAGAAGAAGTAGAAGGAGAGGATGAAGTGGGAGAAGAGATGGAGGTAAGAGAAGGGGAAACAAGAGTGAATGGAGCTGACGAGGATGGGAGAGGAATGGAGGGAGCACAAGAGAAAGGGAGTATGGAAGCACAACATGAAGAGAGGGGAGCAGGAGACAATGAGTGGGGAGTAGAGGATGGTGAAGGGGAAGCAGAAGATGGTGAGGAGGTACCTTAGGAGGGTGATGTGCCGGCTATACCTTCTGGCACAAGTGAAGCAGCAGTTAGGGAAGCAGCATCCGCAGAGGGTCACTTCATTCATCCAAGGACCACATGATGCAGACAGTTTCCACGGAGGACAACGGGTGTTTTACACCCTTCGCCTCGAACAACAAGGGTGGAGGAGAGCACCCTGACAGATTACCTCACCCGTGTCATAGAGAGGCGTACAGAAATCTATGACCGTAGGTATCCTCGTGAAGGTCTAGATGCGGATGCATTGGAATTTTTATGCTGGAAGTATGATGAGATGAAGTGGGAGCTGCAGGAAATGGATTCTGCGAGCAATGAGGAACTAAAAGATTATGCATGACAACGGGTGATGGATATGGGGGAAGACACTCGCACCAGAGGATTCTGCTTGGGATCCTTCATTGTAGCGGTTGAGGAGGTGATATATGTCAAGGAGCAGTAGGAGGAGCAGAGGAGGGGGCATGCATGCCCTCATCGCGCCGAGTTCATGCATGGGATGTTGGGGAGGATGGCATTGGAGACTTGTAAGGAGAGGAGGATGGCATGATAGAAGGCAACAAGATGCTCTCTAAGCTGGCACGAAGTGAGTTGCAACTCATCCACAGGAAGCATCGCAACTTCAACGTGGGGGCTGCTATCAGAAGCTTCCTTACCGAACAACCCATTGCTGATCGGGTTGCACTTGCTCAACTCCTCCTGAAAGCACTTGAGGGAATGGGAGGCCTTGTCTCTTGGGAGACTTGGGCGGAGTTTTCAGCCATCACGGACGATTTGGTGGAGGGGAATGATGACTCTCCCTCGCCATCTTCTTCAAGTGAAGCAACAGAAGCATATGCAACTAACGAGGCGGCTGAGTCTGTGAGTATGGATGGGGAAGCTGACTTCATGATGGAAGGGGAACTTGGGATTGATGACGAGTTGGAGCACGACAGACTTGAGATGGAAGAGGATGTGGGATCACGGGATGAGGCATGCCATACCTTCACTATGCAAAAGGATGAGGATGAAGGGCCTGGTGCTGGAGGAGGGATGGGATATGTTACAAGAATGAGGGGAGGAGTGGACTCCACAAGCACAGCAGGCACTGGTTCAAGTTATGATGAGGTCGGAGATGATAGCATACAGGAAGGAGGAAGTGGGGGAGGAGAGTACTTGAGGGAGGAAATAAATGAGATACTGGGTGAGGATGAGATCAGTGAAGCAACTACGAAACGCATCTACAACACCATCATGGTTGAACTACGTAGCAAAAGTCTGAGGAGTGAGGAGGGTGTTCGTTGGTATGCAACAATATTAAGGAAGCGTCTCCTTGGGGACCGCACAATCCTGCCAATAACCCAGTTGGGCGCTTTCCATGCAGGAGTGGAGACAGTGGCAGTGGAGATGGCAAGGCAAGAAGAGTTGCGTCTGATCGATCGTTTCTTGGAGTAGAAGAAAACAAGGGGGGGTGCTTTATGGAGCATAAGCAGGGTGGGGACCAGCTCTTGCAACAAATTGCTGAGTATGAGACCGAACGGAGGATGGGACTGCCACCAATGAGGAGCATCAAGCTAGCTCTCCAATGGGAGGTGAACAGCCAGTACTACGTGGACTCGTGGCCACTTGACTGGTTCATCGGCCGGCTTCGCAAGGGGTTGCAGGGTATGGGTGATCTGGTGGCTACCGACACATGGGAAACCTTTCAGGAGGTGATGAAGAGGGGCCCATAGAAGGACAACAGTCTGGCTGCAGTCTTCGGATCATCCTCCAGGTCAGTGCCACAAATGGCTTCTTGGGTGGACACGGATGAGGAGATGGATGTGGATATTGAGACCGTGGAGGTGGAGGGAGAAGCAGTGGGAGTGGGAGAGGCTCTAGTGATAGAAGCAGTGGAGGGTGAAGGGGGTTTTGAGCATGTGGTTGAGGTCTTTGGAGGAGAAGGAAGTGC